>NLAL01000060.1:0-90374 GCA_002374735.1 Metschnikowia sp. 13-106.1
TTGGAAATGGTTATTGCCTGAGAGACAGAGTGAGACGAAATTTGCTCGCGCTCTTGAACCTTCGGAAGCGAAGGAAAATTCATGAATTTGCTCTTGTTAGGCGTTCTCAAGAAATGGTAGATTTTGGAGGCGTTTGCGAGCTGACCCAAAATCTCGACGGTGTCCCATTTCCTGAGATTGGATCTAAGTTTGGGGAGTCCTCGATACTCTAGTACTCTACTAGTATAATCTACTCTATACTTTCTACTCTATATTAGTATAATTTAATACTATACTTTATACTACTCTACTCTACTCTACTCTACTCTACTGTCTACTACTCTACTCTACTCTACTCTACTAGTATAATCTACTACTACTAGTGTAATCTACTCTATACTATACTACTGCTAGTATGATCTACTCTGTATTCTATACTGTATACTACTCTCTATTCTATGCCTAATTTGGTCTGTATATTGGTACATCTCCACTGTTCGTTGGTATCTGTAGAAGACGGAGCTGCTTATGACTTTGGGACTAGACGCTTAAAGGGCAGATCCCTGTCAAGCATGGATCTAACAGTCTACACTACTATAAGGTTTGTACTGCTATAAATCTCACTACTATAAGGTTTTTACTGCTATAATCTCACTACTATAAGGTTTGTACTGCTATAAATCTCACAACTAAAAGGTTTGTACTGCTATAAATCTCACAACTAAAAGGTTTGTACTGCTATAAATCTCACTGAATATTTACACTTCTCAGTCTACTCTGTAGTCTATAGTCTATATTCTATATTGTATACACATGGCCACCAAGAATAATAGAATAGTGTGAGAGTAGTTTAATTGATGTGAATGATGAAGTAGTGTGGGACTGATGTAATTGATGTGAATGATAGAATAGTGCAACTGGCGTGAGTAATAAAATATGGCAATTGGTGTGGTGTGAGAAATTGAATGGTGTGTCATGGGTGAATATTGGTGCATAGAATAGTGTAATTATTGCGAGTTAGAAGAAGTCCAAGGCTATACATATTCACAGTATTTAATACTAAAATACTTAGATATTGAAATACTGAAATACTGAAATACTTAGATATTGAAATACTGAAATACTGAAATACTTAGATATTGAAATACTGAAATACTGAAATACTGAAATACTGAAATACTGAAATACTGAAATACTGAAATACTGAAATACTGAAATACTAAAATACTTAGATATTGAAATACTGAAATACTTAAATACTGAAATACTGAAATACTGAAATACTAAAATACTAAAATAATAAAATAGTGAAATACTGAAATACATTCCAGTGAGCCAGAGAGCCAGTTAGCCATTTACTTTATTACCCTAGCTATACCAGTAATTATACTACTACTAATACACTTACTATATCACTACTACTGACTAGAATAACGACTACTAAACACACCCTATACTACTTGTACTACTGACTATTGACTACTAAAAATACCCTACACTTTCACAGTATTTTAGGCCGGGCTTTTGGTTTCAACAAGATGTGAAGCATTACTTGTATGCAGATCCGGACATACTGAAGGACTAAAGTCCCGGGTTCAAGCCCAACTACTGGTAAACAAGTCAATATTCGGTGCTTACATCTGGTAGTAAATGATTGATACGGCTAGTCTCATCTCTATATACTATCTTGTATATTGTGTGATACGCTACTGGTCTACTCTCTACTGGTCTGATGCACAGTAGGATTTCTAGTGTATATTGTTCTAGTGTATATTGTTCTAGTGTATATTGATCTAGTGTATATTGTTCTAGTCTATATTGATCTAGTGTATATTGTTCTAGTCTATATTGTTCTAGTCTATATTGTTCTAGTGTATATTGTTCTAGTCTATAGTCTATAGTCTATAGTCTATATTATATATTGTGTTAGATTCTTGAATACGTCTAGTACTGGGGTTCTGTTCATTGTTGGACTCCCAAGGAGTGAGAATTAGTACTTATATAGTTAGCCTGTGGGTATCAGAGAAGTGGAGTATGGTGGTTAAACGCCATGTCACGAGGTAAGACGAAAGGATGGGTCCACGTCACGGGGTATGGTACCTTAGACGAGTCATTTGCATTCGTAGGCTCGAAGGATACTTTTGCGTAGTGTCTATCCATGGTGGGTCTAACACTATACTTACTATACTACTCTGTACTACTCTACTAGTATAATCTACTTTCTACTACTCTATACTCTATACTCTATACTCTCTACTACTATAATAGAATATACTATACTCCTATACTAGTATAATCTACTCTATACTACTCTACTCTATACTCTATACTACATAATATACTCCATACTACTCTACTCTATACTACTCTATTCCATACGACTCTACTGCTATACCCTAATCCTGTATAATCTATACTCTATACTACATAATCTACTGTTGAAAAACACCAATCAAAAGAGCCCCCTCCGATACCCACGGGAATGTAACATAGAAGACACCACAGAACTGATAATAGCTTAAATACAAAGAATAAATTACGGTGTTTAAGGAAGAGTTCTGGTATTTAAACACCAGGACTGACACTAGAAAAAAAGTGTACTAGTACTGGAACATGTCAATACAAGCAGTAATCAGAGAACATCGCACTAGAATAGTACTGGATACTAGAATAGTACTGGATACTAGAATAGTACTGGATACTAGAATAGTAGTACTAGACACTGGGCACACTGACTGGTCACTTGATATAGAAGTAGTTAGCCAGCCATCTGTTTTTTGCGGCAACCAATTGTAGCAACAATTGATTGAGTGATGAAGGAAGAATCTCCAAATATATATAGGGGACTTTGCCCTTTTTATTATAAGTATCGATAATTGAATATCAACTGCCCGGAGGGATACCAAGATGCCTCCAATAGTCAGTAGTCAGTAGTCAGTAGTTATTAGTAGGGATTTAGCTAGTGTTAGTTAGTAGTTGGGATACGGGGTCTGGTGCCTTGGACGAGTCATTGGCTTTCATAGGCTCGAAAAGTACCTACGGGTAGTGTGTCTACCCATGGTGGGTCTAACACTCGACTACATAATCCACTCTATATTCTATACTTCTATACTAGTTTAAATTATAATATACTACATAATCTACTATACTCTATACTAGTCTAATCTATACTACTCTACTACTGTATACTGTACTCTACTACTCTACTACTGTATACTGTACTCTACTACTCTACTACTGTATACTGTACTCTACTACTCTACTACTGTTAGATTCCCGTTTCGTCAGGTACGCAGTTTAATATGTTCATTCGTCGATGACCCGCTACAACATGATATAGGAAACACGGCCAGACGCCTCAAAACCACAGCAAAGGTGATTAATAAGCGGTTCCACAGGCTGGTGTTACAACAAGCACATCATGACTACTTGCGCCGGGCTTCTCGAACACAGCGGCTCCGCCAACTCATCGGTCCAATCGAACAACACTACCACACAAATCCAAGCCCACCGTCGGCAAAACCATTACTCATCGGTAAGACTGTTTGAGTTCCTGCACAGATTATGGTGAATCCTTGTCTTCTAAGCCTAAAAAAGGCATTCCAGGCCCGTCACGACCGCATCAGCATCGGTTGAACATGGCCAAAACCTTCTCCGCTATTGTTCTGGTGACGAGTTTTCCACGAGTTTTCCATGTCACGTTTTCTCTTTAAGTGTAGATTTCTCTCTTGAGGAATCATCAACGAATACAGGTTTAGGTTTCCCAAGTTTTTGGAACATAATAGTATAGTCATAATGAGATTTATTAGTGGTAGTTTTAATATTGGTAGTTTTAATAGTGGTAGTTTTAATAGTGGTAGTTTTATTAGTGGTAGTTTTAATAGTGGTAGTTTTAATAGTGGTAGTTTTAATAGTGGTAGTTTTATTAGTGGTAGTTTTATTAGTGGTAGTTTTATTAGTATAGTAGTCTCTAGTGATCTGGGATGTAGGAGTTGTCCTGCTTGAACACCTCATAATGACAAGGAGGGAGGAATCTGAGGTACTTAACTACTTTTAGAGAAAAAGGGCGTGCGACTTAGCACGAGAACAGTAGCACTGAACGCCGTCAATATCCTGTGATGTTGGGTCTTAGCGTCTGGGTATAGCCATTGTTAGGATTAGACAGTGAGGGCTTAAAATACCTCCATAGGTAGGACACTACCTGGTGGGTCTAACAACTACTCTACTACTACACTACATCTACTTTACTACTGTATACTCTACTACTCTAATCTTGTACTAGTATAATCTTCTCTATACTAATCTACTCTATACTCTACTACTCTACTACTCTACTGCTATACTCTCTACTACTTTACTGCTATACTCTACTAGTATAATCTACTAGTATAATCTACTCTACTACTACTCTCTACTACTCTCTACTACTCTCTACTACTCTCTACTACTCTCTACTACTCTCTACTTTACTACTCTACTAGTATGATCTACTCTACTACTGTATACCACTCTTTACTATACTACTACTAGCGTAATCTACTCTATACTATACTACTACTAGTAAAATCTACTCTATACTCTACTACTGCTAGTATAATCTACTCTACTCTATGCCTAATTTGGTCTGTATATTGGTACATCTCCACTGTTCGTTGGTATCTGTAGAAGACGGAGCTGCTTATGACTTTGGGACTAGAAGCTTAATGGGCAGATCCCTGTCAAGAATGGATCCAACAGTCTACACTACTATAAGGTTTGTACTGCTATAAATCTCACAACTAAAAGGTTTGTACTGCTATAAATCTCACTACTGAATATTCACACTTCTCAGTCATTGTTCTGGTGAAAACTTTTCAGTGCCACGTTTCTCTTCAAAGGCGATATAAATCACACTGGTTCTTTTTGTGAGGAACTATCAACGGATAAAGTAGATAACCTAGTACAAAACGTTCAACAAAAATCTAGCAGAGATATAGATATAGAGATATAGATATAGATATAGAGATAGATATAGATATAGAGATATAGATATAGATATAGATATAGATATAGAGATATAGATATAGATATAGAGATAGATATAGAGATATAGATAATAGAGATAGGTAATACTAAGTTTCCTGATTATTACTATCTACTAAGTTTCCTGAACTGTAATGTGCTGGCTTGTTGGTGTGGTATGATCCTCGTACTATGGTCAATGAGACATGTCTGGAGCTGAATCTTCTCCCAGAACCACCAAAGTGAAGTACACATTGCTCTATACGTTCTAAGAGTGTTTTCCTTTCTGGAACGATCACCCATTCCCAATATGAAAACCAGCGTAGTAAAGGTCGTGGCAACGCCAATGCCATTTTGGGTTCTGGGCTTAGCGTTTGCCCTGTTATGGACCAATAACGCAGACGTACAGAGACGTATGGACCAATGACTCAGACGTACGGAGACTTATGGACCAATAACTCAGACGTACGGAGACTTATGGACCAATGACTCAGACTTACGGAGACTTATGGACCAATGACGACTCAGACGTACGGAGACTTATGGACCAATGACTCAGACTTACGGAGACTTATGGACCAATGACTCAGACGTACGGAGACTTATGGAGACCCGGACACCGTAGTCAACCCACTGGCCCCCTATGTGGCTGTCACGGGCTGGATATGTGATTACCACAGTAACAGCTCTAGTTACAGTCACACTAGCAGCTTTAGTTGCAGTCAGTCAAAGTGGGGCGTCACAGTCAAAGTGGGGCGTCACAGTCAAAGTGGGGCGTCACAGTCAAAGTGGGGCGTCACAGTCAAAGTGGGAACATGTGGTCACACTTGAATGCAGTGGCTGTAGTATTCATGAGCTGAGTGGTACAGTTAGAGTAAGCCTTTTGGTTCAAAGGCTAGGAATGTTCGTTTGGGTCTTTTGTAGAGTTCAGCCTAGAATCTCTGTTCGGGCATTTTGTAGAGTTCAGCCTAGAATCTCCGTTTGGGTCTTTTGTAAAGTTCAGCCTAGAATCTCCGTTCGGGCATTTTGTAAAGTTCAGCCTAGAATCTCCGTTCGGGTCTCTTGTAAAAAATATTCGCCACATGAATAAACTCGTCAAACAAGTCTTTACTTATGCCCCAAGCAAAAAACTCCGACTTGGCTATACAAGCGGAATAGATTGGCAACGTCAACTCCTTTCTGAACGCCTTCGTAATATGCTCAGGGGCAAATCGCTCTAGAATGAGGGCCCTTAAGAACCTAGCTGGTTTTTCGTCTTCAAGCCCTTGCAAAGTTTGTTCCTTTCATTTCCTAAAGAGTCCTGAAGTCTGACCGGATGCTTTATAAAGTTTGGGGAGTGAGGCTTTTTACGTAGCATAAAGGAAAAACTGAGTTCCACATCCCCTGCCCCAGGGCTCATAACCTGTGGTTGTAGACCCTTTGATTGGATGAACATATGGTTATTCTAACTCCCTAAACTGCTGCTTTGCACACACGGGTCTCATTATGTCTATGACCACTAAACTACTATGACCACTGCATCATATGTGGTGTATTGTAGTCGTATAGTGCCTGGATATTATAAACCAGTAGTGGTGTATTGTAGTCGTATAGTGCCTGTATATTATAAACCAGTAGTGGTGTATTGTAGTCGTATAGTGCCTGGATATTATAAACCAGTAGTGGTGTATTGTAGTCCTATAGTGCCTGGATATTATAAACCAGTAGTAGTGGTGGTGTATTGTGTGGATCTGTTGTCATCCTATGTTCATTATCTATGAGAGGCCGAGCCCGGCCCAAACCAGCAGTGCCTGCCCGGCCGACTGGCGAGCCTAGAAGTCCTCGTCGAAAGAGAACGCGTTGCTGGCGCTCTTGGAGTCGTTGTGGTTGGCCATGACTCCGGCCTTTTGGTAGTCCGATACTCTCTTCTCGAAGAAGTTGGTCTTGCCGGCCAACGAGATGTTCTCCATGAAGTCGAATGGGTTGGTGGCGTTGTAAACCTTCTTGTTGCCGAGGGCCACGAGCAACCGGTCGGCACAGAACTCCACGTATTGGCACATCAAGTTGCAGTTCATACCCAACAAGCTGACGGGCAACGAGTCGGTGAAGTACTCCTTCTCGATGGACACCGCCTCGGTGACGATTCTCTCCACCACGGCTTGCGCTGGTCTGTTCTTCAAGTGAGAGAACAACAAGCATGCAAAGTCCGTGTGCAAGCCTTCGTCTCTGCAGATCAACTCGTTGGAGAAGGTGAGCCCGGGCATCAAGCCACGCTTCTTCAACCAGAACACCGAGGCAAACGAGCCGGAGAAAAAGACTCCCTCAACTGCGGCAAACGCAACCAAGCGCTCTCCGAAAAGGGCCTCCTTATCGTTGATCCAACGCAAGGCCCAGTCTGCCTTCTTCTTGATGCAGGGGATGTTCTCAATGGCATTGAACAAGAAGTCGGCCTCCTTGGGGTCCTTGATGTACAGGTCGATCAACAACGAGTAGGTCTCGGAGTGGATGTTCTCCATCATGATCTGGAACCCGTAGAAACACTTGGCTTCGGGGATCTGCACCTCCAGCGAGAAGTTCTCCACCAAGTTCTCGTTGACAATACCGTCGGAGGCGGCGAAAAAGGCCAACACACGCGAAATGAAAAACCGCTCGTTGTCGTTCATACGGTTGTTCCAGTCGTTGATGTCCTTGGACAAATCAATCTCTTCGGCGGTCCAGAAAGAGGCTTCGGCCTTCTTGTACATCTGCCACACCTCGTGGTACTTGATGGGGAACAACACGAACCGGTGCTTGTTCTCAATCAACAAAGGCTCCTCCTTCTCTAACGACTTCAACCGCGCACGCTCCTCGGCATGCGACGACAAGAACTCCTGGTGCTGCTCCACGGCCTTCTTGATCTCGGCCTCCACCTTAGCCGACTCAATGGCTCCGCCCTCCTTGATGTGTGCAGGTCTGACGATATCCTTGGGCACATCCTTGGCGTCCTTGCCCTCTTGGGCCTCCTGCGTTTGCTTGCTGTCTTTGCTATTGTTAAGCAACGACTCCTTGCCGAGAATGGAGTCCTTGCCGAATTCGGCATCTTTGGCAGCTGCCTCGGCGGCTAACTTATCGGTCAAGGCACTTCCTCTCATGTTGCTCATGTCAAGCGAGGAGATCTTGCCGGTCAACCCGTTGGTGGGTGTCTGTTGAATGGACATTCTAGATTAAAGTGAGTGGTGGTAGACTTGTGTGGAGGAAGTCTCGGGTTGGAAAAATAGACTGTTGTAAAAATCTGGCTGTCAAAAAAAAACGAGCGGGCTGCGGGTATTTATAGGGGGACACGGTATTGTGAATCCGAGTTCCGGGGGTGGGTTGTTGTCAAGCGAGTGCAAAAATTTCGTGATGCGTGCGCGCAGGGTGGCAACACACGTGACGCGTGCGTGCGCGTACGCGTGCGCGTATGCACTCGTGTTGTGTTTTCGTCCTTTTCGGCTTCATGATCGGGCAGATCTCGTGTTGGATAAACATGGCAAATTGGGCTTGGTAGGTCTCCAGATCCGGTACCCAGCAGGCATGAAACACGGGTGAAACAACCATGAAACACGGGTGAAACATCTCTGATGAACATGTGAAACACCCGGAACATGCCTATACCCAAACAGGTTTCGAAACATAAAACACCATGCCACCTATTGCACTTACCAGCCTCCACGACCTTAAAGCGTGGCCTATGTTTACTTGTACAACAGGTGACATTCGCGTGTCGCGTCAGCGCGTAGCGCGTGTTGCGCTTGGCAACAACAAAGCAATCTGACGCACGGCTGTTGACATGCGAGACGTGGTGCGCGTCCGTGGATCGGCCATGGACGAGGCTGTATTCGGCTTTAGCATAAGCGCATCGAGAGTTGCCCGTCGAAAGCATCTCTCGCGTCGATGTGCGACTTCGGAGAGCTGGTGCGTCGAGAGGAGGCTTAAGTTGGTTGCGTCGAGAGTTGCTGCATAAAGTTGGTGCATCGAGAGTTACCGCATTGAACCTACATTCCTATCTAGCCGATCAGCTATACTTGAATCAATCTATATCCTACAGACGTAAAGGGATCTGCTTTTCCGACGCAAAGTACGATGCCTGGGCATCGTCAATAGGCGTGGGCAAATCCACAATGGGGTGTAACGACCGCTCACGGGTATGGTCACGTGAGTAGTCATGTGACATGTCGTGTGATGTGTCACGTGAGTGTGAATTAGGCTGGTCGCGTGAGATGCCCGGGCGGTCACCAAACTCAATCGGTTTCTCCAATGCCGAGTCCGACTCCATCTTCGGAGTCTCTGTAGAGACATCATCCCGAGCAGCGCCCCGGAGTTTGGACAACTCCTGCGCAGCACTTCCCAATCGTGACATATCCGGGGATCCCTTCATAAACGCAAAGTTATCCCCCCTCGGGCTCCCCACCCTCGAAAGCGCTTGGAACGGCAGTGTATCGCCGTAACTCACGCTGCTGCCCGGAGACAGCGCCTCCAATGAGCGGAAAAGCTCGTTGATGTCGCCGGAACCCCGGTAGTCGCCGTCTTCTTGCACACAGCGCAAGAACTCCTTAAGACACCGTCTCCACTGCCCTTCTCCCCAATCCAGCAACCGGGCAGTATCAAAGTTGGCTGCAACAACCCCGTAGGCATCTTCACTCTCCATGTAGCAATAATGCGGCAACGATGGCAATCCAAAGAGCAACGACTGCATATCCTTCTTATCGCTGCTGAAATGATCGGGTCTTCCGTATAACTTGAAAGCGTCGATTATATGCACGAAGTTCCGGAGCATAATCTCAATGGCAGACACTCCGGGGTGGGCCTCTGGCATAAGGTACACGTAGCTGGTTGTCACGAAGTTGTTAACAGCCTGTTTCTTGAAGAAATGCGTCTTCTTATCCTTTTTGGAAGGCGACAGCGAGTCTGGGTTTGGATTTGGAGATGGCGATGGAGCATTGACAAAGAACGACAGCGCTGAGCTCACGGATGTAGATCTGGAGCGTGTCACGGGAGACAATGATCCGAGACTTTGCGGTGGAGCAGTCAACGAAGGAGCTGAAGATGAAGGAGGAGCAGGAGCGGTGGCTGAAGGCGCAGGAGTTTGAGCTGGACCAGTCAATGAACTCAATGACGTCATCGACACCGGCCGAGATATCCGTTTAGGCGACAGTTCAACGCCAAGCCCACTGCCACTGTGATGGTGATGGTGGCCATGTGGTTCTCCCCCAAACAAGTGCTCGTATGCCTTATTGACAAACACCTCTCCATCCAACTTCATGATCAGGTTAAAGTCAATCATATGGTAATCCTCCGGGTAAACATTGTACACAGAGTTCACGTGGTTGACATAGAGCACCAAGTTCTTCTTGTGGAGCTTTTCCGACGTGTACATCTCCACGCGGCCATTCTTCTTGGTATCGCCCGGGATAATGGCCATGAACAACTTGATCCATTTGTTGGACACCTGCGGCAACCGCAAGTTGCACCACTCAAACCGGGCAAACCGCTTCTTATGTGCCAAAAGCGTATACACGTCCAGAAGCTGGGGTCCCTTAAGTGAAAGAACCACCGCCGTGAACGCCTCATGGAGCGATGTCTGCTCAAACTTGGCCAAGTGCAATGCTGCGAGCCACGTGTGCATTTCCGCCTCCACTTGGAACCGAAGACTCGTCAGGTTGCAGTCATAATCCTGCATGATCATAAGATCATAGAGCTTGTCGTCGCCAGGAACGTGGTAGCTCAGCGGAAGGATCTTGCAGTCCTGGATGTTGAGGTACCGCGGTTTGCTGGCGCCCAACACCCAGATCGACAACTCAGTGCCCGTCAACACGGCGTCTGCAGGCAACCAGGAACCGCCATCGGCCGACAACACACTGAGCAACCCCGACGCGTACTGCCGCAACCTCTGCGCATTGGAGAGGTTGACCACCGGTGACAACTGGTGCGGCAAGTCGGTGATGATCTCTTTTTGCCGGTGCCGAAGCGTCTTCAGCGGCGAAAACATCTCATTGAGCCCGCCGGCTAGCGTGCTGCAACCGGACAACACCCTCGAGTGCCGGATATACGACGCAGGGGGGTACCTCGAAACGGACGACGCGGACTTGGCACTGAGCGGCGATGAAGGAGACAGAACCACCGGTTGGTCTGTATTGATTCGCGGAGGCCGGAGATCCCTCGACACCTTGGAATCTTTTCCTGACTCAATCACTTTGGAGTCTCTAACTGACTGAACTGACTCTCTCAGGGAGTCCTTCAGTGAATCCTTCGCGTCGGGCTTTGCAGGCCTCAACTCCCTGGATGCCCGTTTATTGATTAGATTGGGGTCCATGACCGGCTCCACAGCCTTCTCGGACGTGGCTTCCGTCCGGAGCAGCAGTGCAGACCCCACCTTGAGCGAGTCCACCTTGAGCGAGTCTTTTTGGCTGGACACTGCGGAATCTTGTTCGAGGCCCAGGAAAACGTCGCCTCTAGGGATTTGGACCTGGGGAATTTCCACTCTGGGAACTTTCACTGAATCCTTCTCTTTGGGAACTTGGACCTGCAGAACCCTCGACGCTCTCTTTGCTTTGGAGTCTGACGCCTTGGACTGGGGCGCCTTTCCCTCAGAACCCTTCCCCTCGGATCCCTTTCTATTCGTCTTTCCAATTGGCTTCCCGTCGGAACCCTCGGGAGTCGTCTTTCCCCCGGCTCTGCTGCCCTTTTGAGGGACTTTCGGGAGACTCAATGCCAGCTCCTTCTCCGGAACCGGCGGGGCCTTGCGGTCCTTCCGTCTGCGCAAAAAAGAAAACACCATGTTGAAGTTTTCGAAGTTATGGAGTTATGGAGTTTTTGGATTGAAATCGGCTGATCTTGCGCAAAAATAAGCTTTTCCAAAAATAGCTTTCTGGGTGTTATGTTAACCACTATTTCACGTGTGTTTCAAAATGGTTTCACGTGTTTCACAAGGGTTTCAGCTGTGTTTCGTCTCAACCACCACTGTTCACAATGATTCAATGGTTTAATGACTTAATGGTCACGTGGTTCAAGAGTGATTCAAGTTTCGAATTCAACTCAATTCAAAACACCTCTGAAGAATTTGAATAAATACAATTAAAACGGTCTAGACCGGGTCTTTTTTCGTTTTTTTTTTTGGAACACGGGGTATTTCAGGGGCAACGGTTTCAACCCTCGAGCAGTTTTTCCGCTATTTCCTCTGTTTTCCCTCTACTTCGGACGCCACGGTTAGTTGCTAGACGGGGGACACGGATGCAAGCGTGTTTCAGGTGTGTTTCAGGTGTGTTTTAGAAACGAAAGTGTTTCGGAAAAGTGGCGATTTTTTGTGCTGACTTAGGAAAGAACTCCAGGAAAAAGCGCTTAAAATGGGGCAGTGGGTGTGGTTTGCCGTTCCTTTTTTTAGTTGCTTGGCTGTAAATGAGATGTTTTTCTTTGCTGCGCTTTTCGCGGCCCGCAGCCGGTGGGATGTCTGGGTTTTTACCATCTGTTTCACCACTGTTTCAGATCTGGAACCGTGCTGAAACAGTGTATTATATGTGTTCTATATACGTTTTATGTGTGTTTTATGTGTGTTTCGTGTGTGTTTCAGATTTGTTTCATCTCTGTTTCATCTCTGTTCATCTCTGTTTCTGTGTGTTTCATATTTGTTTCACCTGTCTCACTCTCACCTTTCTACCTGCTCACCTGCTCATTGTGTTGCTATTGTCTACTGTCTAATCATTGTGTGCTAAACCTTCTTCGGCTTTGTTCTTTCCGTTTACAGAATAATGTCATACGGAATAATAGGTCACGTGAAAATCACGACACTCCATTCTAAACGAGCATTTAAGCTTCGTTTATCGGTAAACACGAAACAATGGGTGCCAATGTCATACACTGAAGCAGAGATGAAACAGAGATGAAACAGAGATGAAACAATTGTGAAACCAATGTGAAACACACTGACATAAAAACACCGCTTCAACTCTGTTCCAGATCTGAAGCACTCCTGAAACGTCAAGCGCTCCCCTGGACTAAAACTGCCGATGCTGGACTGCGACTGTCTAAACTGATAACGGTGGCGCGTGCAGGATGTGGCCGTAGATGCATAATCGAGCTGTATGCAGGCGTGGAACACAGCCCAGTCACGCGCCTGGTGGTTTCCACTTTCCATACTCATCGGTGCACCACTTGCCCTCTTCCAAATGCCAGTACACACACCCGTACACCTTTTTCCATCTTCTTAATAGACCAGTACACCACTCTCCATCTTCCATATTCCCAAAATGCCTGTACACCAAAACCCGTACACCAAAAACTAAATTCGTTATTCCGTTATGCCCCCTTCACTCCGCTCCGTGGTCGCGCCCGGCCCGCCGTCTTATCGGTGCGCCGTGCATTGTTGCTACCCCAGCCCAAATCCATAAAATGATTGTTTCAGAAGCCAAAAAGTCAAGACTGACTGAATCTGAAACACAGCTGAAACAGACAAAAAAAACAGCTTCTTGAAACCCCAGGATCCTGTACACATCCATTCATCAACCACACTTCAGCCAGGCACTGACTCTAAGGCACAAGTGCCTCCTTGGTCCATCCCCCAAAAACCCCCAGACTCAAATCAAAACTTCCATTGAATAAATCAAGATCAAGTATCAGCTGAAACCAACTCCATAATATCCATTCAGACATCAATCCAGAATCATAAAGGATAGATTCATAAAGTCCAGAATCATCAACTTCAGAATCGTTAACTTCAGAATCGTTAACTTCAGAATCGTTAACTTCAGAGTCATCCATTTCCAAGTGTCAATTTTTGGTACCATAAGTATCAGAGCCAATTCCCAGCCGTTCCTAGAATCATCTCTGGTATCATCTTTGGTTTCTTTTCTGGTATTATTCCCGGTATCAATTCTGGAATCAACCCTGGTCCAACTCCTTTCGACTCTTTACCTTGGTCTTTGATTCTTTCCTTGAACTTAGGTGCTTCTGATCTTCATTTACAGTTTTTTTTTTGCCCTGACATCATTGCCTCTGACTTTTCTCTGTTCCGTCATTGCCTGATCTCTGTTCCGTTCTGTTTCTTCCTTTCTTTGATTCTGCATATGGAGGACCAGCACGTCAGCCATAGCATCACTTGGAGATTAGCATGGGCCACGCTTCTTGCGTGTATGAGCACCTTCCAGTTCGGGTTCCATCTCTCCGTCTTCAATGCTCCCCAGCAAATCCTCAGCTGCCAAGTCAGCTACCCGGGCCCCTACAGCCTGTATGCAGACACTCCCTGGGCCCACTTGGGTCGTGTGCAATGTCTCCCCATGGGCCTGGCTCAAACGGCTGCCATCAATACCGTGTTCACCATTGGAGGGCTCATTTCGTCGCTGATCATGGCGTCCAAAAGCGTCACCCAACGCCATGGCCGCCGAAGGCTCCAGATCTGGGCATCGGCCTTTTTCTGCATCGGCTCCATCTTTATTGCCTTGGCCAACTCACCTCACGTGCTTATTTTCGGTAGGTTTCTTACCGGTTTGGCTGCTGGCGCCTGCATGGTGGTGTCGCCCATTCTCATCAACGAATTAACACCGTTCAACCACCGAGGCTTATTGGGGTCCTTAGTGCAGTTTGGTGTCCCCATTGGTATCCTTTCGGCTCAACTCGTGGCTTTTCCCTGGAGCAACAATGACCAATGGCGAAACCTCTATGTGTTCGGCGGAGCAGTGGCCTGTGTGCAGTACGCCCTTCTTTTCTCCACGGTGGAACTGCCCAAATGGCTTGTTTTGGCCCGGGGAAACATTTCAGGAGCCCTGTCAATTCTCCACCAGCTTCGCTCAGATAAAAACGCTTCTGTGGGTGAAATCAACCACTGGAGACGTTTGTCCTGCAGGGAATCCTCCTCCGGCTCTTCCCTGGATAGTGTCTCCATCCAAGACGAATGCTCGTCTCTTTTGGGAAACCCACCTTCAACCAAAAACTCCTTGAAACTAACACTGACACCTTCACGTCCCAGAAGAGGCTCGGTGGACCCTAGCACCCTCACGTTGCTTGAGTATATCTCATCCCGCACATACAAAAAGGAGTGTCTTGCGGTAATTCTCATCATGACTGCTCAGCAGCTCAGCGGAATGAATGCAATAACCTTCTATGGTGTTTCCGTGGCCTCCAAAATTCTTCCCAAGGGCACCAATGCGCTCTGGCTCACTTCGGCATTGGCGCTCACCAATGTCATTGCCTCATTGGGCGTATCTCCGCTTTTCGACCGTTGGGGCCGCAAGCCGCTTTTGCTTATTTCCGTGGCGGCCATGGCATTGTCTGCCGTCATCATCTCCTCGGGACTTCTCATCAAGTGGGACTATTTGGCCGTTTTCGGATGTTTTTCCTTCATCATCGGCTACTCCTTCGGATTGGGCCAGCTACCGTTCCTCATGACCTGTGAGTTGGCCACCCACGAATCCGTAGGGCTTGCACAGTCGCTCGGCACAATGTTCAACTGGTTGGCCAATAGCGCCGTTGCTTTTCTGTTTCCTGTTTTGCAGCGTGTTCTCGGTGACTATGTCTTTTTTCTCTTCTCTGCCTTGGGTGTAATGTTTTTTGTGCTTATCGACTGGAGGGTTCCAGAAACAAAAGACAAGCTTGACTATGAAGATGTCTGGCGGGGATATTGATTATTCTCGTCATTCCCCCGTTTCCCATTCACCAATTCAGGATTAGTAGACGCACTCGGGATGATCTTCGATTACGTAATTTCCTGCATGTAGCTGCATTCTTCTCGAGCGTGGATCCAGCCGAACCCGTTCCGTATGCGTCACTTGTTTCTTCGGCGCTATATGCACGCCGTTCCACCTTCCCGCTATAAATAAGCCCACATCCATAGCAACACACTTCAAGGACCCGCAATCCCCTTAATTGCTAATTTTTTTCAATTCTTCTTCACAATCTCCAAAATGGTAAATTATAAGACCTGGTTGGGTCAACTTGACGACGATTCCAAGATTGGCTCGCTTGCCATTCCTGGCACCCACAATTCCGCTGCATGTCACACGGCGTTGCCCTCCGTGCAGTGCCAGGGGGCTTCGGTCACGGATCAATTGGAAAACGGTGTCCGCTTCCTCGACATCCGTGTAGGCAAATACCCCTTGAAATCTGGCGACGACGCCAACGAGTTGACTGTCGTTCACGGCAACTTCCCCGTGCGGATCCCCTTCCCAAAGAAGTTCAAGGACACCTTGGAAGAAATCTATGACTTCCTCGACGGCAACAGATCTGAAACCGTCATTGTTTCCATTAAGCAGGAAGGTACTGGCGAGTGGGACAATGATCACGACGAGTTTGCCAACTTGATCTGGAAAAACTATATTGGCAAGGACAAGGCCAAGTGGTACTTGGACACCAATTTGCCCCGTTTGGGCGATGCTCGCGGCAAGGCCATTTTGTTCCGGAGATTCGGCGTCAAGAATGACGACTTGCGCAACCACTTTGGTTTTGAGGCCTCTTCGTGGAAGTACAACTGTACTGAAGACGACAGAGGCTCGTTCTGCGTGCAGGATTTCTGTGAGATTGAGAACGCCGATGTGATCCCCAAGAAGGTCGAGTATGTGAAGAACTTGGCCAACAAGGCCCACGAGTACAACTCCACGCATACCGATGGCAAGTTGTTCGTCAATTTCACTTCAGGATCCAACTTCTTTGACACTCAATGCTGGCCTGAGCCAATTTCGAAGGCCATGGTCGAGCACAAGTTGCAGGATTCCTTTTCCAAGGGTAGCGGTATTATTGTTTTGGATTACATTGACGCCGATGACTTTAAATTGGCCAAGGAATTGATCGACAAGAACTTTTAATCTTCGTCAATAACGAATGACCCCTTAAATGTATCAATTCAGAGATGTATCAATTTAGAAATGAATCAATTTAGAAATGAATCAATTTAGAAATGAATCAATTTAGAAATGAATCAATTTATCTGTCTCTGATTGTCTCTGATTTGCAGAGTTGTAGCCTTATTAACCAATCCTTTTTCACTCCAACACCATTTGCTAAACGTAGCTTAAGTTTTCAAGTAATAGCCAGTAATAACCCAATCTACTTCGCATTCACGCATAGCAAAAAAAGTAAAGATCTCAAAAGACTAAACCAAAAGCATATCCCTGTATTGTTGATTTTGTTTTGCATCCAAAATAAAGAATTGTGATTAGGTGATTGGTCAATTGCTTGAATAGTCGCTTCAAATTGCTTGCATGATTGTTGCATGATTGATTGCATGGTTGATTGCATGGTTGGCTCATGGCTCGGACTGCACTCAGGGCCGGTGCGTAGACTGCAAAGTCCCGGGCCGTTCAAAGTTTCAGCACCTCTCCAATCAGCAACAACGCACAATCCTTGGTCCGACTGGAGGTCTAGAGCAGATTGAAGTATTGCTTGAACATTGCGGTGCAATCCACAAATCATAATTCCCCACTAAAGGTCGCCAAACTCCATTACACCAACAAAATCAAACACAACTAGAAATCGAGAAATCCACTGAATCCAATAATTCCAGCAGAGATACATCTGAAAAATACGTGAAACAACTAATCATACTGACCTGAAACAACCGGGCTCGCCAACTAAACAGACTTGCAATCTCAGTTTAACTCTGGTACTTTATTTCTGAAACTGTAAATATCCACTCTGCCAGATAATCCAGAATATTCATTGCTTCCCTTTGAACATGATGCGGCTAATACACTCCGGACGGTTTTTCCCTAGAAGCACGTTCCAGCTTCGACTTTACCTGGATGTCTACCAGGATGCCAAGCTTCGGCAAATCATCGAAACTTCCAACATGGCGCCCAAGAAACGCCAACTAGAGAAAGACAATGTGCCGTCATCAAAAGTCCACAGAGCAAAAGACGTGTTTCCAAAAATTAACCCCACAAGTCCAAATGCAGAAACCGCTCCTTTTATAGACAAACCGGTGGCAAATTCTGAAACACGGGCGGATGCACATGCAGCTGCAAATGCAAGCACAAACACAGATTCGGGTGCTGCCACAAACACTGATTGTGCAAACCCCAAAGGTATAAATACAGAGGCAATTCCCGGGAAAATCCTGGGCTCAAAACGTGCTCTGCCCTTGATTCAACTTTTGACTTATGCAGAGACAACTGCCGACTACGCCCGGCGCTGGAAAAACGACCAGGTGGCCAAAGTCGTAGCGGCTTTACCCCGTCTTGCAGCCTCCATTAACCTGGTAACAGGATATGATCAAATTGAAATGCACAAGAATAATGTGACTCGCGTGGAGCAACAAATGGAGGAGGCTCGAGTACAGGTGCGTCGTCAGAAGCAGGAGTACGAAGATGCCATTGAGCGGAGGTCCAGTTCACAGAAAGAGATCAACGAGCTTTTGACCCGCAAGCACGAATGGACGCCACATGATGTGGAGCGGTTCACCGAACTCTACAAGAATGACCACCTCAATCAGCAGCAGGAAAATGCAGGGAAGGTGCAACTAGCAGAAGCCGAGAACCTTTTTGAGTCTCTCCAAGTGCAACTCACGTCGTCCATTCTTACCCGGTACCATGAGGAACAATTGTGGAGCGACAAGATCCGTGGAGCGTCCACGTGGGGAACGTGGATGTTGATGGGCGTGAATATTGCCTTGTTTGCCGTGGCAACTTTCTTTGTGGAGCCATGGAAACGCAAAAAGTTGGTGACGGCCTTCGAAGCAGAGGTGGCGGCCAAACTCTCGGATTTCTCCGATGAAATCCACAACTTGTCGCTTCTGATTGACAGAAAAACGGCACCCGCCGTGTCTTCCCCTGAAATAAGCGACCTTTGGGCGCCATTCTCGCTCAGAATGCAAAAAGTTCAGGTCTGGGCCTCAAATTGGATGGAATACTTCCGAGTCTGGGTCCAGAATGCCTACTCGGAGCTTTGCCAGTCTCCCAACTTCCAATTTCTTCAAAGCAAGGCAGACATTTCGATCTACTCGTCATTGTTGATTCTTATTGGCTGGTCTCTCAGCAGGCTTCCAATCTAAGACTAAAGTCTAAGTAACTTAGTTACCAGCTTCGTCAAATATAAGGAACAACTAAACAATCTCATAATTACTGATAACTACTGAGACTACTGATGACTAAACTACTGATAACTACTGAGACTAGAAGAAAGCACTTCTACTATAGCTCTATACCAGATAGATCTAGACGGAGTCGCTGGCTCTGGAAAGCTCATCAATACGGCTTGTGATGACATGCTTCTTTATTTCCTGCTCCTTGGACGCATATGCAGCCAAAGCATGTTCATCAGCAGAGCCAATGGTCTCCAAAACAAGCTCGTTGATCTCCTCGATGTTGTCGGAAATGGGAGGAAGCAACAAGTTGAGAATCACACCAATGAAACCGGTCACAGCAAAGCCCGTCTCCATCACCAACACAATAGCATCGAAAAACCCCTGTAAGCTTCGGTTATCTCCAGTATACGTGAAGACGTGACTGAACCAGCTGTGTACCAATGTGGCCCCCATACCTGGCAACAAGCTGGCGGTCAACACAAAGCGGTCTCTCCGGGTGAACTCCGTGGACGAGATGATCTTGATTCCTGACACCACCACTGAGGTGAACAAGAATGATGTCATTCCTCCCAAAATTGCCTTTGGAATAGATACAAGCGCAGCAGCAAACTTGGAGAAAACACCCATGAGCACCAAGAAAAAGGCACACCAAAAGCCCACGGTCCGGTTGGCACATTTAGTGACTGAAATGACTCCGTTGTTCTGGGCAAACACAGACATGGGCGTGATGGTGAACAAGCCCGACAAGACGCCGTTGAGGCCATCGGCCAAAATGCCGCCCTGGATCCGGGACTCATACAACTCGCCCTCTACCTCCAACCTCGACACATCGGAAGTGGCGGTGATGTCGCCAATGGCCTCCATCATTAAAACAATGTACACAGCCAAAAACGGAAGGATGGTGGGCGCATACATCCTCAATCTGAAGGTCTTGACCCAGATGAATGTGACCGATGGAGCAGCCTTGATCAGCAAATCGGAAAAGTACCCACATGCAGCAGCAACAATGCACCCCACGAACAACCCCACAATCACTGCACAGGACTTCATGATTGGCGAGCCAAACTTTTCAGAAAAGATGATGGTCACATAGACCAAAAAGCCCAAGCCCACGAACTGGGCTGAGCCCCATGGCAACTGTTTAACACCACAGAGTTTATCCACACAATCGGAGCCTCCCACCCAATTCTGAAAACCGGTTTCGATCAAGTGCACTCCGATCAAGAGCACCACTGGGCCAGTGACCAATGGCGGAAACACTTTCTGCAAGTACTTGGCAGGGCAGAAAGACAAGAGGATCTCAATCAAGGCGCACAAGGTGCCGGTGCCAAGAATATAGCCATAGCCATTGGGGCAAGGCTGCGGGACTCCGTCAATCGTGGGGCACATGCCATTCCCGTACATTATGGGAAAGGCCTTGGTGACGATGGAAATGGTGGCAAACGATGTGCCCACCACGGAAAGAAGCCCAGTGCCGATAAAGTACTTGGTACCCCAGATGCGGAAACGAGCGATTTGAATGCAAGACAAAAGCCCTGATGTGATGAGTGATGCTGATACCAAGTATTGCTGAGTATCGGTGGTTAAATGAGCAGCGCCCGAAATGATCATGGGTGGGGTAACCACGCCGGCTAGCATTGCCAAAGCGTGCTGGAAGCCCAAGACCAAGCCCAAAACAATAGGCATAGAGGAGTTCAAGCCAAAGAAGGGCTGGGTCTTTGGGGACTTTTTTGTGAAGGGAATATCAGGCAAAAATAGATATGCATAGTCATAGTCTCCCAAGAGACCTTCCTTGGTGGACCACTTGTGTTTAGTCCGCGCAAAAATGCTCATGGTGGCTATTATTCAATTGGAAGCGAAGAATGGGTGTTACCGGATTAGTGTTTGATTTATACCATATCCAAAGATAAAACATGGAGATTGCCGAGCGACTCTAATCCATTATAGAAGCGACCAGGGCGAGCTACGGCTGATCCAGCTGCAACGCGCCTATGCAAGGGATCATAGGAGCAGCCGGTCACACTGACTGTACTCATCCCAGTCACCCAGACTGCAGGCCCTTCGTGACAGTCAGCAAGAGTGGAGAACCCCCATGATGCCAATACTGCAGAATGTCATTGGCCAAGTGAAGTAAACGGCGAAAGACTTATTTGAAAGAAGGTGGATCTGGAAATACTTGGTCTGGTTGAGCTATTACGGACGCGATGCATGATGGATCTTTCTTGCTACATAATTGGGCTTTACTTTTGTCTGGTACAGATAAGCTACATTGCTTGGCGCATGGAACTACTACGTTCACGGACCCGGACGCCCTGTTTATGCAGCCCGAAAGGCCTGCTCAAATCCACATTGGTTCTCCGCATCGACGAATGCTGTTATCTGGAGATATTAGCCGAAGTGCAGCAACGGTTCTTTCTTGGTATTTCGCGGTGCCAAGATTCATTTTTCACGGTCCTTTGCTTGGCAAAGCCGATAAGAGGTGAGATGGGGCGGGATTCCAGCGGGCTATCAGATAAGATTGGAAATATGAGATTTGCTATTGAACTGGAACAATGGGGGGGAATGAGGTTACCTAACAATAAGCATTTAGGCATGGCTCATTGGCTATATGCACGCTTGAGAATACCATCCACTTCCATCCACCCAGTTATCGCTGTGTCTGGAGCCTTAGGTTCCTTAGGTCCCCTAGGACCCTTAAGTTCCGTTTAGGTATTCCTAGTGATCTCCTTCATTTGACCCTGTTCCTCATCCCTTTAGCTGTTCTCAGCAATCACCACTAGTGACTGGGTAGAGGTGTAAGGAGGTGTGGTCAGTATCACGTGAGCAGGTGAAACATGGTTAATTTACCTTTTTTCTAAAATTATATGGTTGAATACCAATTGGACTTTTTGTGGGCCCGGTCAAAGGGGTTTCTGATTTTTCGTTCTGGTTTGAAGTTTCAGTATATGAGAGCGTTTCCATAGAATAGTGCGAATCTGATTGCACCCAACTCCAGCATCAGCCATTCACTACACTACACTACACTGGACTACACACTACACACTGAACTACACATTACACACTGGACTACACATTACACACTGGACTACACACTACACACTGGACTACACACTACACACTGGACTACACACTACACACTGGACTACACACTACACAAAAGTCAGCCCAAAAAAGCATAATGACCTTCCACCATCATAGTGTATTGGTAGTGTGTAGTGTAGTGTGAATCAGTATTATTTATTGTAGTGTGTATAGGAGTAGTGGCAGGAGTAGAGCCCATCAGTCAGTCAGTCAATCTCTAACTGTCTCTACCAAACTAAGGTACGAACTAACAATCCAATCTTTTGATATGAGAAGTTCTCCATACTCGACTCCATTTCCAGACCTTACTAAGTCAAACCACTGATACACTTCTGATACTCAATCACAGATATCACAACACATATCACCATTTCTTACCCAGTCTACACCATTTTTTACCCAGTTTACACCATTTCTTACCCATTCTACACCATTTCTTCCCAGTTTATGCCTCAGACCTCATACAACTTATTCCCAGCTTATTCCTTACTATATCAATCCCGTTATAGTGACATTCTAAATCTCTTCAGTGTCATATACTTCTACACATGAGAGCATATATTTGATCCCGTCATCCATAGAGTGGTTTTATCAATTACTATTATTATTAATATTAGGATTGTGTATGGTGTAGTAGTATTGACCATGGACTGTATATAATGTGGTAGTATGGACTGGTAGTATTGACTTTGGACTGTATATAGTATAATAGTATTGACCATGGACTGTATAGTGTGTAGTATTGACTGTGGTAGTATTGACCATGGACTGTATATAGTGTAGTATTGACTGTGTAGTGTGTAGTATGGTGTATTTCTAGTACAGTTTTTCAAAACTATTCAAAACCTGCGCGCCAAAATGGTTCAAACCACATTAGCAAACTTAAACAAACCAATAATCTAAAGTTACTGTTTTAATATTTAATAGAGACTTCATATAAACAGTTATTTCAAATTCTTGATCCTTAGTAATTTTTAATTCAGAAGTACGAAACTTGGTGAATTATTGCTTGTTTAATTTTGCAACTGTGGTTTGACTCGTTGTGAAGAACACTGTAGTATGGTGCAGTGCGTAGTATAGTGTATAGTGTGTAGTGCGTAGTGCGTAGTTTGAAGTATAGTGTGTAGTGTGCAGTATAGTGTGCAGTGTGCAGTATAGTGTGTAGTGTGCAGTATAGTGTGCAGTGTGCAGTATAGTGTGTAGTGTGCAGTATAGTGTGTAGTGTGTAGTATTTATAGTATAGTGCGTAGTATTTATAGTATAGTGTGCAGTGTATAGTATTTATAGTATAGTGTAATGGGTAGTACAGTATGCAGTGTGTAGCACAGTATGCAGTGTGTAGTAAGTTAGACATCGAACCTACTCGTCTGAGTGCAGGATAGACACAGCACGTGCGCCTCGAGATGAACATTCCCCATGTAAGAGTCTACAGAAGCCCCACTTCTATGTCGAAGGCGCCCGATACAAAAAAGGACAAGAGCCCACTATGAAGGCTAAGAACGCCATTATTTAAGATTAGCGTTATTGAAGATAAATACCAATCCCTTCTATTATATTAAACTAGTAAAGACATTACTACCACTGATTGGCGAGTTCCTAATAGAAGTGGCCTTCAGTATTCCTTAGACTTCCGTTAGGTCATCGTTCCTGGAAGATCCTTATAGAAGCCGTTAGAAGCCGTTAGAAGCTTACTCCATTACGAACATAGGTCAGAGCCTTAGGTCGCATAATAATTCTAGCAAGTAGTGTGGTGTATGGTGTAGTATATAGTATAGTGTGGTGTATGGTGTAGTATATAGTATAGTGTGGTGTATGGTGTAGTATATAGTATAGTGTGGTGTATGGTGTAGTATATAGTATAATATGGTGTATGGTGTAGTATATAGTATAATATTCATATATATATCTTTATTCATAGGCTGCGAGTCTATAAATTTGTTTCGGAGAAACTTCTTAAAGAAGTGAAAGAACTCCGAGAGAGAACACCGAAGTGTTTAGAGAAATGAAAGATTTGACACCTCCGTCTATAATCGCGTTCTAAAAAGATCAAACTAAAAGCGTCGTCGATAGAACGGTTTAAAGTAAGAAATATTTTTGCGCGTTAAATCAGCCGTCAAAGGAGTCAAATCATCAGTAAAATCCATATCGATCCGGCGTTTGGTTGGTTTTCTGCAAGTGATTACAGTCTTGATGTAATAATAATAGAGATCAAGCTTTTTGAAATCAGAATCAGGGTTTCCAACAGCCTATTGAATTGAGGGAGTTCCAGACATTTTGCAAGCTTGCCAGATAACTTCGGCAATGGTGCATTCAAAGAAAATGTGTTTTACCTTTTCAAGCATGGCAGTGGGGTAGGGTATTCCACAAAGAGGACAACTGGATGTGGGGAAGATGTGTTGGAGGTCGTTTCCAAGATGAAAGAGTTGGACGTAGTCATACGGATGATGAATCCAAGTTGTTTTCTTGAACTTGGTCCAATATAAAGCCCAATCTCTAGTTCCAGCAAGATCTTTGATGGTTGCCCTGATCACCAAATGATGATAGTGGAGCTTTGTTTGCTTACTCCGGCTTTTAAAGAGGTAGTCATTAAAAGTCCTGTCCTTATATCGTTGCGGAGTGTCGGTGTAAGGTTCTTGGACACTCTTGACAAGGTCTCGTCGCAGTTTCAAGATGTAAGCACCTCGTTGTTCAGCGTAATTTTCCCATTGATGTTCCGTCGATCCCGAGAAGCTCTCAGGTCTTAGAATCGTCTTTGTAATGTGGAAATAAGGAGTTAAGTACTCTTGGCATAATCACGAACACCACTTTGAATAGCCGACATTCTGCCGTGCCGAAGTGACTTCTTGTACCTTGAATATTCCTCAGTATCCGTCAAATAAGCCCACCATATAAATAGTCTCACTTCCTCGCCCGAAGGAGACTCCGAATTTGTGGCTGGTTTTTCAAATAAAGTAATGAGGATACCTGAATGTGGCTGGTTTTTCAAATAAAGTAATGAGGATGCCTGAATGTGGCTGGTTTTTCAAATAAAGTAATGAGGATACCTTAATATGGCTGGCTTTTCAAATAAAGTAATGAGGATACCTGGATGTTCGCTCTGAAAAGAGTAAAGAACCAATTATCGTCTTCAACCAAAAGCTTGTGAATTAAATCAGCACGTGTATAAGAGGTAGGGCTCTAAGAGGTAAGCACACCTGCATTCATTCTCTTTCTCTTGGTACTTTACTCTCGTCGTACGCAGTACCTCTTAATCTCCTCCCATCCCTATTCCTCCTCCATTGTGCACTTCCTCTGTGTGGTAGTACAGAGTACAGTAGTACAGTATAGTATATACTGATATTGGGACATTGGACTGGTGGGTAATGCACTGGGAGCACATATTGGCACGGTAAAAACTACCATTGTGCATTTATAGCGATATCATACGTTTCGACTTTTGGACGTTTAGACTTTAGACTTTCCACCTTTAGACAATATATCTTTGACCAATAGTAAGACATTTAGACGACTCGATGACGTTAAGATTTCCACAGGACTCGTTTAAAAATCACCTGGCACATCACGTGGTCCTTTCAAAACCAACCAGTACAGTCCAGTGAAACTATTCCTAAAGTTTATAGTCTCATTAAGGTATAAATATTTAGGGGTTACACGGGGTTGCTTTTGGTTTGGAGGTTTCCGGTGGGAGTTTCCGGTGGGAGTTTCCGGTGGCAGTTTCCGGTGGCAGTTTCCGGTGGGAGTTTCCGGTGGGAGTTTCCGGTGGGAGTTTCCGGTGGGAGTTTCTAATGTGGCAGTTTCTAATGTGGCAGTTTCCGTGTGGCAGTTTCCGTGTGGCAGTTTCCGTGTGGCAGTTTCTGGTGGTCTGGGAATAGACGACATCCTGGTTTGTTCCTCTCAGACAATATTCTGAATAATTAACTAACACTAGAAATTCGAACAGCATATGGACGAATCCATCTTATATAGAATTCACCAACTCCGCTAAAGCATTTTTGTACAAGGAGTATGTGGGAGATAAACTGTCCTATTGTCTGGAGTAAGTTAAGTTAGCCTCAAGGAGCTGGTGCGCTCTAGTTTTTCAAGAGCGCGCGCCTTCCTTTTCCTGAAAAGAACATTCATTGTTCACTTTCAACAAGAAGACATGAAAATCTATGCACAAGATTAAAGCTTTATTTTGGGAATCTGCTTTATGATTTAATTGGGACATCTTTGTGTTTTATTTGGGACATATTTACATTTTAATCGGGACATATTTATGTTTTAATTGGGACATATTTATGATTTAATTGGGACATATTTACGTTCTAATTGGGACATATTCATGTTTAATCGGGACATATTTACGTTCTAATTTCTGCCATATGAGCCTGTGGTATGGCATTTTATATTGAACGATTGCTAGAATGTTACACTTTTTAAAATAAGGTGTATGTAATAAGTATATCAAAATCCCCTTGAAATGGGAAAAATGATATAGAAGAAAAAGTATGGATAGTAAAATCGCAATTCTCTTCCCATATAGCTTTACCTCATCAGCCAATCACCATATAGCTCAGCTCAGAGAAATACATACCATGAGTATTAGTGCTAATCGGTATGGGCCGGAATTGAGGGGCCGGAATTGAGGGGCCGGAATTGAGGACGCTCCGAACTATCTTCAACATTAAAAAGCTCCAGACCCAAGGAATTTTACTAAAGAAAACATCTCCTTGGTGTCCGGAATTGCAGCTTTCCAGCCAACCCCAAACCACGTGATTTGCACCCAAAAAGAGTGCTTTGCGTTGGTCCTTTTTCTGCTGAGGTTGCCTGGTGTACGGGTGCTCGGGCCCCAGTTCCGGTCACTCTATTCGACAGCTTTTGAAATTACCTAGTACCATTCTACAGCTCTTGAAATTACCTAGTACCATTCTACAGCTTTTGAAATTACCTAGTACTATTCCACAACTCTTGAAATTACATAGTACCATTCTACAGCTCTTGAAATCACAAAGTACCATTCTATAGCTCTCAAAGATACATAATACCATTCTATAGCTCTTAAAAATACCTAGTATTCATAGCACAATGCTAAACACGTTCGAGTCAACAACGTAGTGTCTACTTGAGCGAAACCAACTTGATGTCGAAGGTCAACTCGGAGTTGGCAGGAATGCCAGGCAAGGCCTGCGAGCCGTAGCCCATCTTAGCTGGAATAATCACTCTTCTCTCTCCACCCACGGCCATGCCGGCCACACCCAAGTCGAAGCCCTTGATGCACTCGCCCTTGCCCAAGTTGAACACGAATGGCTTGCCGGAAGTGTTCTTGTCAAAGACCTTTCCGTTCTTCAACTTACCAATGTAACGGATTCCCACCTTGTTGCCGGATTTGGCAGCAGCTCCGGTTCCGGTCTTGCGGTCCTCGGTGACAACTCCTCCCAACAAGGTCTGGGTCTTGAACTTCTTCTCAGTCTTGTCCTTCTTTTCCTTGGAAGGCGTAGGGCCCTGCTCCAACTCCTTGGTGAACTGCACCTTCTTATCGGACTTGTCATTCTTTTTGTCGTTCTTTTCCTTTTTTTCGGTCTTTTCGGCCTTCTCCTTCTTTTGCTTCTTGGACTCCTTAGGTTCCTTGGGTTCCTCCTTGGCAGCTCTCTTCTTTCCCTTCTGGGCCTCGTCCTTCTCCACCAACTCCTCAATCTTGCGCTCCACGTCCGACGAGTCCTCCAAGTCTTCAATGTTCATCAACTCATCCTCATCCGGGGTCAAGTTGTACTCTCCCTCGGCATCCTCGTAGTAGTCGTCCAATTCATCGGAGTCATACTCGTCGGAATCGTACTCATCCTCGTCATCGTCCGCTGGGTGCTCCACGTAGTTTCCGGAAAGGTGCACGGGGTACGAGCCGGTCACCACAAAGTACACCTCCTCGTCGGGGGAGATGGTGAAGTCAAGAGTCTGTTGGAACTGGACCTTGGGGGAGAGAGTACAGAGGACAAACTCCTCGATCTCGTCATCCACATCGGAGTCAGCATCCGAGTCGGAATCAGCAGATTCATTGTCAGAGCCATTGTCCGAGCCGGAATTCTCATCCTCCTGCACCTTCTTCTCCTTCTTCTCCTTCTTCTCCTTCTTCTCTTTCTTGTCCTTTTTTTCGGTCTTTTCGGTCTTTTCCTCGTCATCTAATTCATCCTCCTCTTCCCCCTCTTCCTCCTCGTCATCCTCCAGGTCCAAGTCCAGGTCCAGGTCCTCAAAGAGTCTGGCCTTCTTCAAGATTCTGATGGTGGAAGGCTCTTCCTTATCGTCCACAGCCTCAGGGTCCAAGGCAGCCATGGTCAATCTCACAGTCACGGGGAAGTCCTCGTCCAATGCAGGAAGAGGGTTGAATGGCTCGAGCGCCAAGTTGTAGGTGCTGATGGGGAGTAATGAAGACATGCTGGTGGTGGGGAAAAGCGATGAGCAGAAATAAATTTTGTGGGATGCGTCTGCGTGCAGTTCCGCGCAGACTCCTCACGTTCCCACGTCTTCCCGTCTTCTCATACGTCATCGCTTCTACTATCTTCTACTATCTTCTACTCCACTAAATTCCACTATACTACTAAATTCCACTATATTCCACAATACTACTATATTCCAATATATTCCACTATATTCCTCTATACTACTCTACTACTATACTCTACTACTCTACTACTATACTCCAGTCATGCAAAAGTCCATCCCATAATATCGTATACTCTACTCTACTACACTATAATTTTTCTATACTATTCTGTACTGTACTATTCTATACTGTACTATTCTGTACTACACTATTCTATACTATTCTGTACTACACTATTCTATACTACACTATTCTACACTACACTATTCTACACTACACTATTCTACACTATACTACACTACACTATTCTACACTTTTCCTACATTCAAATTCCTTGGCCTATTTTATAGACTACTCTATTTCTAAATGTCATTGCCTAATCAAACTATTTTCGTTGACTCAGAAAGAGGAGCCGGCCTTCTTAGTATACTCAGAAGAGAGCAGTCATGGGCGTAGACGGAGAACCAGAAAGGACCAGAGTAGCACCGGTTCCCGAATAAGTGGCTCGAGTCCCCATAGGGGTTGTATTCCACCCATTTTGGGTCTAGCGACCATAGTGCTATAAGCCCATACAGAATAATACAGATTAATGCAGAATAATACAGAATAATACAGAATAACACAGAATAATACAGAATAATACCGAATAATACCGAATAATACCGAATAATCCAGAATAATACCGAATAATCCAGAATAATACCGAATAATACAGAAGAATACAGAATAATCCAGAAGAATCCAGAAGAATCCAGAAGAATCCAGAAGAATCCAGAAGAATCCAGAATAATACAGAATAATAACAGTACTATGTGGGTCTGGATTTTGCTCTTTGGAATTTTGTGATGTATATACGATGTATTTAGTGATTATTAAACGGTATTCTGTAAAACTACCACTGTATAAAGTAAAGTATGGAGGTAATGCTGGTAGTAGCAGTACGTTATCTTATAGTGCAATGGTACAAGTGCTGGTAGTTTAGGAGTAGAGTACAATGGAGTATAATGGAGTATAATGGAGTATAATGGAGTATAATGGAGTATAATGGAGTATAATGGAGTATAATGGAGTATAATGGAGTAGAGTAGAGTATAATGGAGTAGAGTAGAGTATAATGGAGTAGAGTAGAGTACAATGGTGCATCGAAGTTAATTTTCATTTGTTCCGAAGAATTTTCTATGGAATTGTCTTCCCGTCTGCTCAAGTTGTGCCAGATTTAGAAGAGACATGTTTCTTCTAGAAGAAGCATTCCCACCAATTTCCAGGCAACAAATTGTTCGTGCCACAAACGGCCTGGGCTCTCCAGTAGAATAAAAGGGTAAAAGCCGCGTTGGGTTTGCTTTTCCGTGTGATCACAAACCATGAAAGGGTGGCCTATCAATCCTTTATGTTTACCTCGGAATTTGAGGCTAGACGTGCCAGAAAAGTTACCACAGGGATAACTGGCTTGAGGCAGTCAAGTGTTCATATCGACATTGCTTTTTGATTCTTTGATGACGGCTCTTCCTATCATACCGAAGCAGAATTCGCTAAAATCGGGACCGTGGGCTGGCTTTAGACCATCGTGAGACAGCTATACATTCCTCGGAACCTTATGAGACTTGTCCCTTGATCCAATTCCGCTGTAGGCAGGTAACACCTTCTTGCAGTACACGAGTCAGGACTTCTCACATGTTCAACAAACACCTCACATGTTCAACACTTCCAAAGTGTGCATTCGAATAGTGTGCGTTCGAATAGTGTGCGTTCGAATAGTGTGCGTTCGAATAGTGTGCGTTCGAATAGTGTGCTGTAATACCTCCAAATTCCGAACAGGGACGATTCAGTGAAGAGCAATATAATGAATTTTATTCGAATCCAAAAAGCAGCAATATGCTAGCATTTTATTGGAACTTGGATTTTGCGTTTGTGCATTCGGCGAGTTCTTTTGGGTGTTTCCTTGGTATACTTTAGTGATGGTCCATGGAGCTAGCTTTAACTAAAACACAAGAACAATCTGAGGATGGGGTTTCATATGGGTCTTTAATAAAGCTTACATCTGAAGAGTAATTTTTTTCTAGAACTGCAACTCTGAATCACTGTTTGCAGCTCCAGTAGTGTGTAGTGTAGTGTAGTGTCTTATCAATCACTCAGTAGGCAGTATTTTCACTAGTTACTCATTTCCGGTATTCTTCTGTAATAGCACTCTGTTCTTTCATTCCAGTGCAAGAATGGGTTTCCAACAAAACCACACCACGCATTCCATAAATAAGTTTTAACGGCTCGATGGAACAAACACGGAACTTGACAGTCAGCCTTATTGACTACCCATACTTTCAAGGAACCAGACTGAATAAACTGAATAAACTGAATAAACTGAATAAACTGAATAAACTGAATAAACTGAATAAACTGAATAAACTGAATAAACTGAATAAAAAACTGAATAAACTGAAACCCCCTACCAAAGCGTATTTCAACTCACACCAAAACCTTTACTAAAGCCCAGTAAGTCAAACTTCTTGCTGTTGATAAGTGGTCAGTACAAAGTAGCAAAACAATCCACCATAACACTAGTTTCGGTTACAGCAAATCCTCCTCTAAGTATTCGAATATCACATCTCAACAAGTGCCATTGAATGTTTTTGGTAGGGGCAGCAAAAGCAAACACGGTGAATCTGATGCGTAAGAGCTTAACCTTAATTTACGTATCTTTAACTTACTTAACCTTAATTTACGTATCTTTAACTTACTTATCTTTAACTTACTTATCTTTAACTTACTTTAAGAACTTAACTTTAACTTACTTTAAGAACTTAACTTTAACTTAACTTTAAGAACTTAACTTTAACTTTAAGAACTTAACTTTAAGAACTTAACTTTAACTTTGAAAAATGGCTAACTGGGTTTACTGATTGTTCCTCTTCTTTTATTATAGGTCTAGCAGAATTAATGGTTATAGCCTTTATTGAAGCATAGACGTGTAGTCCCAATTTAAGTAAAGGAAGAGGTCTGGTGTAGTGCACTATAGTGTACTGTAGTATAGTGTAGTATAGTGTAGTATAGTGTAGTATAGTGTAGTATAGTGTAGTATAGTGTAGTATAGTATAGTGTAGTATAGTATAGTGTAGTATAGTGTAGTATAGTGTAGTATAGTGTAGTATAGAGGTGTCGAGTTATGTTTGACTATATATAAATGCCTCTACGACGAACATCGACTCCGTACATACGAAGTACTCGTTGACAAGTACACTATAGTGTAGTGTTAATATGGTAATGTAGTATGGTATAGTATAATTTTACCAATATATATTCTTTATTAGCACCTAACCATTATAATAATAGAATATTCAGTACACTAAGAATTGTCACTGTATAATAAAGTAGTGATACAAACTGAGACTCACTATTTCCATTGACAGACTGAGACTACACTACACTACTAAACTACACTACTAAACTACACTACTAAACTACTAAACTACTAAACTACTAAACTACTAAACTACTAAACTACTAAACTACTAAACTACACTACTAAACTACTAAACTACTAAACTACCAAACCACACTACTAAACTACTAAACTACACTACTAAACTACCACATTACACACAGTCTTAAAGTCTGACACCAAAGTCTGAGAGCATGGACATTACTCATAGCATGATCACCTGCTGTGTCACCTGCTGTGACACCTGCTGTGACACCTGCTGTCACCTGCTGTGTCAATAGTCTCCACTCTTCTAGTGTATTGCTTCACTGTATAATCACTCCAGTTACTGTTTACTACAGAGTACTCTAGTGCACTCCATATACTTCCCACGCACTCCGTGTTTCCCACGCACTCTGTGTTTCCCACGCACTACACTGTGGTGCTTGAGACTGAGACTGAGACTGAGACTGAGACTGAGACTGAGACTGAGACTGAGACTGAGACTGAGACTGAGACTGAGACTGAAATTGAGACTGAGTATTGAGACCATGAACTTCACTACCTCACTACTGAGAATACTAACACCACGCACTGCTTATTTTTGAGACACTATGTTGTACACTTTTGAGATACACTATTGAGACGTTTTTTACACTAACATTGAGAAACATTTTACTGACATTGGACTAACACCATACGTATATTACTCACTGTTGAAACACCTATACACTGCTACACTGTTGACCTATACACTTCCTCTGTTGACCTATACACTTTCACTGTTGACCTATACACTCCCTCTGTTGACCTATACACTTCCTCTGTTGACCTATACACTTCCTCTGTTGACCTATACACTCCCTCTGTTGACCTATACACTCCCTCTGTTGAACCACCTATAGTGTTTTTCAAAACTATTCAACCAGTGGCCAAAATGTTCAAACAGAAATTTAAACAAACCAATTCAAAAAGTTACTCTTTTTGATATTTAATAAAGACTTCACATAGTCTATTTCATTGTACACTGTTGAAACACCTATACACTGTTGAGACACTGACGCTCATTTGCCTGACTCACTCTATGGTCCACACTATTATTTGAGTTACTCATTCCTACAACTTCCTATCAACCCCCAAAACTACACTCTTTTGTTCGTGGTGTATTAAATATACAGAGAATACACGGGTCAGTCCAAAGGCAGATTAAACCTTTAAAACTTCAACAAGTGGGGCTTGTCGCCCTTCTTCAAAGTGAAAGAAGCAGCCAAGTATTGCTTCAACAATGGGGTCTTCTTGATCTCAGCCAACAAAGCAGAGTCCACGGACTTTTGGTCGGCCACTCTCTCGGCCTTGACCTCCTTCTTGGGGGCCTTGTCCTCGAAGAAGTCCTTCTCGGACTTCTCGGCCTTGTCGGTCTTTTCTTTGGCAAAGTATGCGGCGGTGTACTTGGACACGTCCACGCTGCTCACGGAAACCTTGGTGGAGGTGGCGATCACGTAACGTTGGTTGACTCTCTTCAATGGAACTCCGTTGACCTTGAATGGGCCGGACACCAACAAAGCGCCGTCATCCAATTGCTTCAAGAACACGACTCTCTTTCCTCTGTATTTACCGGCCAACAAAATCAACACGGTACCTGGAACAATCGAGGCACGCAACTTGTGTGGGCGAGGTGCCTGCGGTTAGTATATGAAAAAGGGTTATTTTTTAACAGTCTGTGGTCGGACAGTGTACAGTCCACTAGTGAGAGCCAGAAGCATTAGAACGAAGGTGACAGAAGCATCTCATGGTAATGACAGTATCAGTGTTCCAGTAGTTCAGATGACAGTTCACCTGGTACTGCTTGCTTGGTTTGGACTGTTCATCTGGTACAGCCACAGTTTCGGAGACTATGGACAGTATACTGGATAACCGAAACCATGCTGAAACCAATCTGAACCATGCTAAAACAAATCTGACCTATGCTAAAACCAATCTGAATCATGCTAAAACAAATCTGAACCATGCTGAAACAAATCTGAAACGTGTTCAGACTTTCTATCCGAGGTTCAGTCTTCTGACTCACTGGACACTATAGACAGTCAGACTCATGACATCTGGACGGATTGATAAACAGGAAGACATGTCTAGGATACCAGCGGCGACTGCATTGAGTGCGGAGAAAAAACATACAGTTTGGCTCATATTGTCTAGTTTCTGGTGATAGAATAAAACAGGAGTCTATGGGATTTTTTCAGGTGTATGCAAATTCTTTCGGGATTTTTTTTTCTCGCTTCGCAGCCTGCATGCGGGCGGGTGCACGGGTGCGCGCTCTCATCAAGCTGCGAAAAGCAGTCATGTCGGTCACGTGCGCTACAGGACTGCAGCAACCCCCTCTCCGAGTACCCCCCTACCACCCATCACCACCAAATCACTAGTTTCTTGTGACTACAAACAAAAACCATATTTTCACCACTCCCCAAATCACCTCCTATATTCCAAACTAATTAGAAGTGTACTGCATACAAATACGCTTGCTAACATTAATAGTACTACTGTGTCTGTACTGTCTATACCAAACTGTCCTGTACTCAGTACTACGCACTCACTACGCACTCACTACGCACTCACCACTACGCACTCACTACCCACTCATTACGCACTCATTACGCACTCATTACCCACTCATACCGCATTCAGTACTACGCACTCATTACTACGCACTCAGTAATAGTAGTGTACTTGAACTACCCTCTACCAAAGTAATAATACCATAGTAATACCACTTAGGCATATGTACCAAAGAACCTAACAGTGCCATATTAATGTACCAACACTGCCATAGTAATGTACTACCTATACAGTATTAGTCCTACACTACGCACCATACAAAAGAATACTAGAAATATACACTGCTACCAATCTATACCATTTTTTACCATTATAATACCTTTTTATCACAATTTTTCACATCATTTTATTACAATTTTACCATTTATATCTTTTTATACCATTACATACTCTTTTATGACATTTTCTACTATGATTTTACCATTTGAACACCATTTTTTACCATTATAATACCTTTTTTTATCATTAAAATACCTTTTTATTACAATTTTATACCATTTTTTATTATTATAATACCTTTTTGTTACACTTTTATGCCATTTTACATTATTTTTACTATGATTTTACCATTTTAACACCGTTTTTTACCATTATATACCCTTTTATACCATTTATTTACAATTTTATATTATTTTAATACACCTTTATACCATTTTACATCATTTTTACTATGACTTTACCATTTGAACACCATTTTATACCATTATATACTCTTTTATGCCATTTTTTGCTATGATTTTACCAATTTTTACCATTATAATACCTTCTTATTACAGTTTTATACCATTTATACCTTTTTATTACAATTTTATGCCAATTCACATCATTTTTACTATGATTTTACCATTTGAACACCATTTTAGACCATTTTTTATTATTATACTACCATTTTATATCATTTTATACCATTTATTACCATCACAATACCTTTCTATTACAATTTTATAGCACTTTATACAATTTTATATCCTTGTATACCATTTTTTATTATTTTACATCCTTTTCTACTATGATTTTACCATTTTAACACCATTTATATCATTTTTTTACTATTTTAACACCATTTTTTACCATTTATATCATTTTTTTACTATTTTAACACCATTTTTTACTATTATAATACCTTTTTATTACAATTTTATACCATTTTACATCATTTTATTACAATTTGTCATCATTTATACCATTTTTTATCATTGTTTTACCATTCTAACACCATTTTAACACCATTTTATACCATTTTACATCATTTTATTACAATTTTTTACCATTTATACCATTTTTTACCATGGTTTTACCATTTGAACACCATTTAACACAATTTTATACCATTTCATTACAAGTTTTTACCTTTTATACACCATTGTAATTGTCACATCCTTGTAAAAACGGTTATCACCTAATCAATGTTAGTACTAAACACTACCCTAGAACTCATACTAGTTACATTAGTCTGATCAAGTAATCAGCCTGGAGCCGGTGTAAATGGTCTCTTCTTTTCGTTTTCGGAAATACCGTATTGTATGCAGGACGCTCTTCATAGAGCACTCTAATTCTTTCTTTTTGGACACACAACCCAAAACCTTCACTAAGTAAAGTCCTAATGAGCCGTCTTATTGCGTTTTGTATCTTTTGTGTTATACTGACGGTTTGGGGTGTGTTAATTCCGCATCCAAAATTGATAGACCTAAACACAAAATGTATGGACTTTCAAAAAGTGTGGATTTTCAAAAAACGGGGATTTTCAAGGGTAAGCTTTTCTTTTTTGGGTGAAACTATTTGATGGAGAAACCAAATGGTCTATTGCTTGAGGCCGGAACTGAAAAAACCTGGGACTGATGTAAAGTCTGTGTACCCTCGGATCTAGCCCTTTCCGACCATACAAGTCACATGCAAGTCACGTGCCACTCAACCCCATCTCGTACATCCCCAGAAACCCAACCAGGAAGGTTCCAAAACACTCACCATCACCCTGAAACCTCAGTTAATTCCTTCCCTTTGAAGACTCTTTTTTTTTTTTTAAAGATTGGTTTTCTAAGTCAATCTGTCGGAACTGTATATAAGTCCCGGAACTGCTTATTCCGGTCATAACAATCACGTGCCACTCACGTGCAAGTATTAACTCGCCTCCCTCCTCTCCCAAAACCACATTTCTAGTCTTCCCAAAACGTTAAAGTCATCTACAATCTTGAATGATCCTAACAAAATTGACCATACCCAATTTCATGTTTTTGCGTGGAGGATCAAATGATCTGAGTCAATAGGTCGGAACTGCATCTAAGGACCGGGTCTTGTATATAGTTCCCCGGAACTCAAACACCCATCCCCGGAACTCCTCCAACTAAATACTAAGCACACAAACTTCAACAAACAAGTGAAAAAACAGTTACTATTATTAAATACTGCATTCTTCCTAATCGAGAACTCCAGATTGTCCAATCACAACTGAGTCGTCACATACCGTAAATGGAACGTCACACTGCCCTCTCCAACCTGTACAGTATGAGTAGCATCAGAATCCACATAATCCGCCAAAGCAATTTCAGCAGAGCCTAGGGTCATGCTCTTCCCAAAAGTCTTGCGTTCACGGACACTCAAGCTCAAGAATCCTTCGGTAGGAGCCTTAAAGACTGCAGACTCGTTCCATGAACAAGCCCCATCCTTGGTCTTGGCTGTCCTGGTCTTGTGGATATCCTTATTCTTTCCTGCCACCACCAACGACGTCTTGACATCCAAGGCATGACCACTGAAGCCACTGGCACTCATGATATTCACACGACCGGGGATTCCTGTTCCTCCAATAGCTCCCAGCTTGATGGAGCTGACCTCGGTAGATGTGCTAGCAGTTCTGCGATGGCCATTGGCATCGTTAGGATTTTGGGGAGGAGGTAACAATTCAGGAACCACGTTGGGCACGGAATTCTTCAATTCGGGCGCTTCACTATGCTCCATCTGCTCTTCAGGTGCAGGTGCTCCTTGTCTGTTGTCTTCCTCCTCGTTCTCCTCCTCTTCTTCTTTTCTTGCCTTTTCGCTGGATGTAGCAGACACAGCATCGCTATCTTGGTCTTCTTGTCCTGCATCCTTGTCCTTTCCAGCCTTCTTCGCCTTGGCCTCCTTCTCGGCCTCTTCTCTCTCCTTCTCCTCACTCTTTTTGTGCTTACCAAGACCTTTCAAGAAGGATGTTCCCTTGGTCACTCCATCGGAAACAAGCCCAACTCCACCTCCGACCGCATCACCGGCCAAGCCTGCTGCTCCTCCCACAACCTTAAGCGGAGCACCTGTGATGTCGCCGAAATTGATGGGCAAGCCGTTGGTCTTCGATAAGGCTGGTCTCACGTACTCAGGCTTGAAAGTGGCTCTCAAATTAAGAGCTCCCCGAGTGTCCAAATCCAACTTGAAGTGGGTAGAATTATTTGGAGTAAGTGTGGAGAGATTCACGTTGGCCCTGCCCAAAAGACGGTCATCATGCGTCAAGTCCCAATCGTACACCTCCAAAATAAGCGTTTGCTTGGACCTTGACAACATAGGGAACTCGATAGCATCGTTCCAGAGTGGATCCAACGTCCGTCTCTTCTTGTCAGTCCTGTGAACTTCAACCCCGTTCAATTTCACCACACACAACGGGTCGGACTTGCCGTTCTTGTCTGCAGGAAGAAGGTGTTCAGCCCCCAAAATGTCCAACTTGAGGTATCCCACATCCAACACCGTATCCAACGGAGCCAACTTGACTGCCGACGGAATGAACTCCAACTGCACATCCACCCAATTCTTGTGGTTGACCTTGAGTTTGAGTGGTTTATGGTACGACTTCTCCAACACCTCCAACGTGGGGAAGATCTTCTCGGCCACAATCTCATCGTCATCCTCTACCTCTCTTTTCTTGGCAATCCGGAGAACCAACTTCGAGTTGGGCAAGTCCCGGATAAATGCCTCGGCCTTGGCATGAGCACTGAGTTCTCTGCTCTCACATTTGGGAGTCACGTTGGAAGGATAAGCGTGGTCATCGAACAACACATGCACGTAGTAGTCGGGCTTGTTGAACTGGCCTCCCACAAGCTGCACAATGATGTTTCCCGACCGGTACTTGATGGCCTTCTCCAAGGGAATCTCGATTTTTTCTGCATCGGGAATCACATCGTCCTCCATATCGATCCACTCGTATTTATCCGGGTTTTCCTTGAACTTTTTCTCGTCAGCCTCGAGCCGTTTCTGCTCCTCCTGTGCCCTTTCTTTTTTCAACCGTTCGAGCTCCTCAAGATTCTCCAATTGAGTCCGTGTGTACACTGGAAGACTTGGAATAAACGATACCGAGTAGAACATCGACCCGTACGACTTGCCGTTGTAGAGCACGGGCTGCTCAATCACCTCTTCCGAGCCATCATAACCAAGGAAATAACCGGCCAGGTTCTTCTTCAAAAAGTCCTTGACGGCAATAGCACATGATCCCAAAGGTCTGTCCTTTCCTTCTGGTTCAGCATCCAAGATGTCTAAAAGCACGTGCTGGTGTTCGTTGGTCACCGAGAGAAAGAACACCTGGTTGTAGTAAGGGTTGGAGGTATTGGCAATGATTGGAGTCTTGGACTTCAACTTACCATTCTGCACCACGCGAACGTATGGGTCCACGTCTCCCACGGACTCCAAGTTGACCAAACCTTTGCAATGGCGTAAGTGGAGTCTCAAGCCTCCAATAGGTGCATTGGTCTGGATATTTAACTCCTCATCGTCGAAAGCAAGAGCTTTCCATTTGGCTCCAATGCAGAACTTGGTGGGGATTCCGTTTTCGGTAACAGGAGGAGCAGTGATCCATTGCTGGCCACGCGAAGACTCAAACACCAAGTCTTGCAAATTAGCATCCAAACGTCCCACAATCACATCCTCGGCAGAGTCCTTCACAAGCACCTGGATCTGCGTTTTGGACTGTTGAGTCACGAGCGATTCGAACGTCACGCCAAACGAAGGCTCATTGGTCTTCTTCAATTTTCTCGACACCTTGATCAACTCGCCATTCACGTACACCTCAGCGTATGGACTCAACAAACCAATCACCGACTTGGACACGTCCAAATCCGCTGCTCCAAACACTGAAAGCTTCATGATTCCCGTTTCGGTATCGATGTGTTCCTCCTTAGTGCCATCCTCCAAAATATCTGCCTTTAAACTCTCGTGCCATCTCAAATCAAACTCAAGCTGGCCCACCACCTTGCCAGACTCAATGATATTTTTCTTGACTCCCAATTGCACCTCCTCCTGTAAAAGATCCACCAAGGGAACCTGCACCACACCAAGAGGCGTATCCTCCATTTGATCCGGCACCAAGTGGAAAACGTTGAACGTCAAGTGGTTGTTTTCAAGCGCATTCACCAATAAATACTTTGTCTCCAAGTACACCGGGTTGGTGGTGTTCTTTTTAGCGTTGGTTCTCTCGGAGATCGCCGCATTGTTGGAAATCTTCATCTCCACATACGGATTGAACACATTATCTTTGAGTTCGGTGGCTGACTTCAAGTTGGTGATGCGTTTGACCGTGCATGCAATCACACCAATGGAATCGTTGGATTGCTGTGCCATGATCTCCTCCACATCGATATCAAGCGAGTTGGGAGCATACAACATGGGCCGCAAGTTGGAGTGGATGAGCCCATTGACAAACGAGGCCAACCCAGGGATAAACGACATGATGTCGATTCCGAGCGTATCTCCACCCACGGGTTTCAAGGCGTAGTCGATAATGGGAGGCTCCAAGAACTGCACAGACACCGTCTTCACATGGGGGAAGCTCTCAGTCAACTTCAATTTGATGTTCATGCGGCCGGTGAACGACATGTCCTCCACCAAAATAGGCAAGGACTTGGAGATGAATGCCTTACCCACCGTCACTCCCAAAGCCACTTTTGGGTTGATCTTCTTCTTCAACTCGTTCTTGGTCATATCATCAGTATCGTTAGGCGTGAAAGAAAAGGCCCAATCCATCTCAATGTGGTCCTTGGCCTTTCTAGTATAGGATTTGATGGAGTCCACTCTTGGAGCCTTGGAACCCAAGGTGAACTCCTCCAAGGAAATGGCCTCGATACCAAAGCCAGGTGCCTGGCCCTTCATCACCTCGTTGGCCTGGAACAACACCATCTCCGACAAAGCCGGCATATAGATGACCCAGAACTTGGCCATGAACGAGTTCAACCACTCCATGGTCTCCAACTCATCCTCCAAGCGGTTGGACGAGTTTATGCGGAGCATATCGTCCCGCACATCCCGGTTGAACCTGCGGTACTCTGCCCGGTACACCGAGCTGGCACATAAGAGCACCACCAACAACCACAACACACTGAAACCAAGCCAGGCAAACGCATACGCAAAGAAACACACTCCCACGGGGATTATGGTGTTCCAGTACCAGTCTCCATAGAAATGGTCGATGACGTAATCTTCAATTACCTTGGTCACTTTGAGGGCCTTGATTTTATCGGCCGTGGGGTTCGTATCCCACGACCCAATGGACTGCCAATCGAAAGACGGCTTGGCTTTGAGCGCCACTTCTTCCAGCTGCGTCTTTTCTGGACGGTCAGACCCATCCACGGGCGGCCGGGCTTGCGTGGCCTGTGCACGTGCGTCCCGGTTTTTCTGTGCCACATCGTCTTTATTTGCTGCCGAGCTGTTGGGCTCGTAATTTCGTTCCTGCGGTTAGTACTAATTGGGGAGTTGGCTGGACGTGGAGAGGCAGAGTATGGAGTAATGCCATTAGAGATGGAACATGAAACATGGAAAATGGAAAATGGAAAATGGAGCATCATAATTATGAGGCATGACCATAACCATGAATCATGGAATGAGATATGGATATCATCAATATGAACCACCATAATATATGAAATATCAGATAAACCACCATAAACATCAACCATCATAAACGTGAAATATCATATGACATAAACCATCATTGACATCAGCTTATATGAAACATGAGACATGTTATATGAAACATATGAGACATGATTTAGACACCATAAACATGAACCATCATTGATCATGAACTATGGGACATGGATCATAAAAATGAGTATCCATAAAATATGAATCATGAAGATGAGAAACGAACTATGAGCCATCATATGATACAGGACTCCACCACCGTGACATAAAACATGGACCATGAGACATGAACACCATAAAATATGAGACATCATAAAATGAGACATGGAATATGAGACATCATAAAATGAGACATCATAAAATGAGACATCATAAAATGAGACATGGAATATGAGACATCATAAAATGAGACATCATAAAATGAGACATGGAATATGAGAAATCATAAAATGTGAGACACCATATTACATGAGACATGACCATAGATATGAGACACCAGACATAAAACATGAGAATATGATTGAAACATTAAAATGTGAAAATGAGCACGAGTGGTTATGAAGACTATAACCAGAATCAGAATGGTTATGAGCATGACCCATGAAACACGAAGAACACGGTGAACACGATAGAATATGAAACTCTGATTAAACATAGTCTTTAAGAGTCAGGCCTTACAGCCTCTCAATAAACCTGAAACAAACATGAAACAATCACGAAACATGAAACGCGGGTGAAACATGAAACACCCATGAAACACGATGGAGCAACAACAGCAATACAGCAAGGGACACGAAGAGGGGAGCACGGGCCACGTGCATGTCAAAGCCACAGAAACGCCACAATTGCGCCGTATTCTGAAACACATCTGAAACATATACATACACTAGTCATTGACCAAATGTGGGAGAAAAGCGAAATGAGTAATTGGGGAAGAAAGTGCACTTGCTGTATTGAAGCGTCGGGGGGGAGTGAGGCTGAGACTGCATATGGCTCGGGTATGAGAAAGCTTCGCTGCATCACCGAACGTTAGGCCCGTACTGTATATAGTCCTTACGATAGCCTTACTATAGTCTTACAGTCTTACTATAGTCATTACATATATCATATTGTACAAATAGGAAACTGCCACATTCCGTTCTGGAAAGTTTTGGTAGTGATGGTTGATGCAGGGTGCAAATTGCCTTGTGTGCAAGACGTTGGTATGTGCAGGATATTTAATTATAGACCATATATATCCATTAAGAACTTAACCAGACTAGTTTACTAGATGCTATAGGCATTACTAATGGTATAGGCCTATAAGGAATTGTAGCTATGGTGGCCTTGACCTGTGGCCAAGGCAATCAGACACAGTCTCATTATATATTGAGTATTTAAACGGATTCCAAAACAACGTCCTTGAAGCCAGAGGAAACCTTCTTTCCCTTGTCGTCAATAGAACCTTCGCCGTGCAAAGCCAACAAAGCACCCAAGTCGAACTTTGGCTGCTTCAACAACTTGACCTTTCTGATGTGGATGTTTTGTAAAGGCAAGATAGCTTGGGTGGACTTCTCGATCTCACGGCCAATGACCTCAGGAATCAACTTGGAGGTCAACTGAGCCAAGGTCACGTTGGACACTTCTCTTTGCATGATCTCGATCATCTTCTTTCTGACGTCTCTCAACTTGGAGGACTTGGCGTAAGAAGTCTTCTTGACCTGGTTGGCTTGTCTCTTGGTGAAAGCAATGGCAAACACTCTCAACACGTAGTCGTCGGCGGTCTTGACAGTCACGTTGGCCTCGACCAACGATTGCCATTTTCTGACCAACGATCTCAATTTGTCGGAGGTGAAGTCCATGCCGTGGAAGTTGGTCAACAAGTTCTTGCCCTCAACCTCGTCCACTCTCAACTTAACCTTTCTGTAAGAGTGGTCCTCGGATCCTTGAAGGTCAGCAAGGCAAACCTCCACCACACGGCCCTTCAAGCCATCGGCGGCGTTCTTCAAACCGGTGGACTTGTTGATCAAGGTCTTACCAACATCTCTTCTCTCGAAGGTGGTGGGGGCCTTGATGTCGTACCACTCCTTTCTGGTGAAAGGGTCGACGACTCTCTTTTTCATTCCTTTCTTGCCTTTCGACAATCTCTTGTTCTTTCCGACAGCCATTGTTAGTGTAGTAAAAAAGAGGAGGAGGAGAAATTTTGTGTGGTGAAGAATTTTTTTGGCGCGCACTGTGTGCAACGAGTGGTGCACGTGACTCTAGGGCTCGAGCCCTATGCTCATTGCACCACCACAACACGTGGAATTATTATGGCTTTTGGTTGTGGGGTGGGTGTATGTGTATAGGTGTCTTGGGATGTGGATGGATAGGTTTAGGGGTATTTCCATGGGCTTGGGTGTATGGGTGTGGGTGTAGTTGGTGTAGTTATAGGCTCAGACAGACTGATAGTGAGACTGATAGTGAGACAGATAGTGAGTGAGTGAGCTTGGGTCACTGAGGGTGTACATGCAGGACACGTTTGCAGCAATCAATACTACTCCACCTACTCTAACGTACACACCTTCCTCTTCCTTCTCCTCGTTCTCCTCATTCTCCTCCTTCTCCTCCTTATCACTTCTATACCTTATATGAAACCTTGATAAACTGACTCCTTCGGCGACTGGATTTAAGTCATTGACTGGAGGTATGACTAACTTGATTAACTATCTTGAGTAACTAACACTTAAGAACAGTTGTTGTATCCATGCTGAGAGGCTGGCTGACACTATGTTTCATCTCCAATACTTAACTTTGATCAATTGTAGATTCATAGCTTCTGTCTGATCAATGGCTTTTTCTGTTGACCATATGACCTTTGTTATCATGGCCTTGGTTGTTTGATATCTGCCATTAGTTAGGATTCTTCGACTCTAGAGTTCTAACTATTCTCCTTAGTATCTGCTTCCAGTCAGTTTTCTAGATCCACCTTATTTCAAGTATCTCTTCCCATCATCTCAAGTACGTCTATCTCTTCTCATTATCTCAAGTACCATATCTTTTTCACTATTCTGACCTTCCATGGATCTGGTCAGTATAAATTATCATGACGTAGCTTTCAACAATTCTTTTCTGCCTTGTCTAAAGTAGATTTCTTTCAGCTAAGGCTTCTCAATTCATCAAGGAAACCACCACCTAGTAGACTTTCACCGTAGTTTTCCTAGCACCTCCAATACTCAAATACATTCAGACACTTCACCACACTCGCAGCCATTCAATACCATACTACAATATATTGTAGCATAATAAGTGGTATTATACTTTGTGCTGCACTATACTATCACACGTAGTTGTTCTGGGACATTGAGGAAGAAGAGAGGCAGCATTTGAAGATGAAAAGAGCTCATGAAGCAAAAATCATAGGGTATTTTTGGCCAAGGTAAGATCCAGAAGGCATATGAGGAGATTGTTGGGAACCAATTGGTAGAATTGTTGACACAGAATCTCACCACATTCACCACTTTTAGCTGTGTTTGAATTATGGCATTTTCTGGTATAAATTTTGCTGTTTTTTCGTGATGTATGTTAATTCCTGGTCATTTCCTGTGTTACTTCCTGATGTTAGTTCGTGAAGTAGTGTCAGATCCACCATAGGTAGTGCTCGAAGTATTATGAATCCTCTCTGCCTAATACTAACAATGACCATTGTGTAGGGCCTTCTAACCAGTCATCTATCAGCCTTCTATCAGCCATCTATCAGCCATCTATCAGCCATCTATCAGCCATCTATCAGCCATCTATCAGCCATCTATCAGCCTTCTATCAGCCATCTATCAGCCTTCTATCAGCCTTCTATCAGTCATCTATCAGCCTTCTATCAGCCATCATTATACGAGGTACCAGGATGGCCTGAGGCGGCCTGAACAATGACGGCTATTTTTCTGGTGAAAAGTTTTATAAGCAGCTTAGATTTCTCTTTTTGAGGAATCATCGGCTAATGAACTTATTAAACGGAGTACCTGACGTAACAGGAATTTAACAAGTATATTAATTTCTGGTCAATTCCTGGTTACTTCCTGATGTTGTTCCTGATGCTGTTCCTGATGTTGTTCCTGATGCTGTTCCTGATGTTGTTCCGGGCTGACATAGAAAACCCTGTGATATTAATTCGTCTCATTCGTAGGCTGTTCATGACTAGTGCGACTCAAAAGTGGTAAATCTGGTGCTGCCAAAAACGCGGCGGGGCTGCCTTTATATATTAGTGAGGCTACATTTTCGCAGCCATCTGCAAGCCCCTGACCACCGTGCATTTGTTTCAGGACCCGCACCCTCAATACTATAAAAGGACGCCATTCCCTCTTTAATCAAGTGTAATTTTTTATGGCCTATTTTTTCTTATTGCATTCTTATTATATGATGTGGGCCTTGAATTGGTTTCAGGTTCGATTATGTAAGTCCTTTTCGTCTCCCTGTCCACGACTCCATGTCCTTGTCTCCATAAAGAACTGCTTCATTAAGTACAAGCCGCCGTTACAGTGCTCAATAAGTACAATCTACTACAGTGTTCATTAAGAATGAGTTACTTATGATCTATAAATTTCACTCTTTTGGACAGTGCTCATTGAGAACGAACTACTAAAATGGTGCTTCTATAGGGTAAGTAGTGCCATACGATGGATGAGCTTTGGATTGATATACAATAAGTAATTTGATAGTCCCAGGTGGTTATTTACAGTGGATAGTAGACTGTGATTTTTGGCAGTTTAGTCTTCTACTAAGTTTCCATATTTATGAGCCATCTTGGTATGCCATTGAGGAAATTTCTGGTTTAATAAGAGAGATTGAGACTTGAGAATTAAATTAAACGACCAGTTAAGTTGTTTCGATTTTAGAGAGGCCAATATGCTTTATTCCAGGTATATGGCATGTCATTAACGAGAGTGTTTTATTTGTGGAATTTGAAATAATTAGCAGGTTAAAAAAACGGATGTCTCATCAAAGACACTTAATATGCATTAATTCCGGTGATGGTGTTGATATTAGTTGGCCCTAGACCCACAAGATATCTAGAAAAACTATTAGAGTCTGGGTGGTCAGTTGACTCTGAGTAGCTCTATGAGGTATTATGGGATTTTTGGAGGGAAATTCAGTCCTCAATTAAATCACCTTCTTGAAATACTCCTTTGCTTTCTTAATAGTTTTTGCTGGTGTGGGGAATAATCAGGGATTTCCTGCATATATAGTGATATCCTTCCAGCTCCACCACCCCGCCCCAGAACCCAAGGCGTACCCTCTTTTTTCTGGAATAATTGAACTGAAAAATACCCCGCTTTATCCCTTGATTCAAAAAAAAATAGCACGTGGACTATATACCGGTTCTGTCTGGCACTGTCCGGTACTATAGGTCGTGTGGTGGTGTACTGGTGTGGCGCGCTTACTTGAAGGCCACAGATCAACAATAACAACGCCATGGAACAGGAACAAAGCAACCAGTATGTCCCTCTACCCTAATATTCCTCTGCTACTTCTATAGCATTCCTATTTATTTTCTCCTCACTTACTAACTGCAGAGTTGCCCTCAAGGTGGGACTCATAGGAGACTCCCAGATCGGCAAAACGTCACTCATGGTCAAGTACGTGGAGGGCTCCTTTGACGAGGACTATATCCAGACGCTAGGCGTCAACTTCATGGACAAAAAAATCCAGATTCGCAGCACCAACATTACCTTCCTGATCTGGGATCTAGGCGGCCAAAAAGAGTTCATTAACATGTTACCTCTAGTGTCCAACGATGCAGTGGCCATTCTCTTCATGTTTGATCTCACGCGCAAATCCACACTCAACTCCATCAAAGAATGGTATAGACAGGTGCGTGGCTTCAACAAGACGGCCATTCCATTTCTCGTGGGGACCAAGTACGACGAGTTCATCGACTTGCTGCCCCAGGACCAGCACGAGATCACCGTGCAGGCCAAGAAGTTCGGCAAGGCTATGCGGCTGCCGGTGATCTTCTGCTCCACCAGCCACTCCATCAACGTGCAGAAGATATTTAAGATTATCTTGTCCAAGGCTTTTGACTTGAAATTGAATATTGACGAGATCGTCAATGTGGGCGAGCCCATTTTGGTCTACAAGTAAGACGACATTGGGGTATACCGTCCAATTATTGGATCAGGTACTCAGCCAGGGTATTGGCGGAGGTGCCAAAGGTATTGAACCGAAAAAGTAGCAGTACCTGAAGTAATAGCAACCAGGGTGCTGATACGGAAAGGTTCTGAGACCATAAACATATTTATGATGGATATCTCAAGAATGATATTCAAAGATATTCAAAGATCTCTTCAAAGAGATAGAGATGTCTTCAAAGATATAGAGATTTTTCCAAGAGATATCTTGGAAAGGTGTTCATACATGTCTCAAAATGATATCCCGAGACTCTGGAAGATGCTCTGGGATAAAAGAGATTTAAGATAGAGGTATCTGGGGTATCTGATACTCTGACATGTATTGAGACATTAAAGACTTTCGACTAGATCAGCCAATGCTGGTCCAGAACCGGTACAATATAGAATGTTGGACGAAGAACTCAATTATAAAGCTTCATAAAATGCTATAAGGATATAAGGATTTACAAGGATTCGTGAGGCTCTACGGGAATTAGAACTCCAAATGATTATTAGGATCAATAAGGATAGGATGGTGTGATGGAAAGTGACATGAGGAATAATTTTGGTCAAGGAAGACCAATTGGTATAGGACAATCGGCAATGAACAAACACTGGAGTTTATTCATGATCAAAGTGGTTTGATTGCATCTGGGTTTTCATATGACTTGGAATCTCCATCCTAGAGTACCAAGCCCATGCAGAGTCAATGACTGTTGAGTCTAGTCTAGAGACTCAAGCCTGACTCCATGACTCTAAAGATGAGTCTATGGCTCTGAGTAACACTCGATGATACTTAAGCCTGAGTATGGTCTTGAGTACTCTTATAAAGGTTGTGGGTATGGATGTGAGTCGGATATCACTCTGAGTACGAGTCTGTATGCCTCTGGGCATGAGTCTATTTCAAGTCTAGTCTATTCGATTTGTCTTCGTTACTTCGATTATGAGGTCAATGAACCTGTGTTGGGCTCTATGATAATCCTATGACTCAGGATCTAGTCTTAATCTTGTCTTAGTCTGACTCTAATGTGAGTTTAGTCTAAGTCTAGTGAGGCCATGCTAAGTCTAATGAGTCTACTACTTAGTCTAGTCCGAGCATGACTGAGTGGCACTCCAGCATGACTCTGATATCAGCCCAAGTCTAGCTAGTCTATGAACTTGAACTTGAGTCCACTCAAGTCTGACTCCGAGTTTGTCTATGCCTACGACACTGTCGAGTCAGGCCATGACTCAAGCGCTTTCATGAAATGTGCTCTGGACGAGCACGTTTGTGTCTATGACTAAGTATCACTCAAGTCTAGTATACGATCGAGTGACTGTTCTGAGTCTAGTCTATGATACTCAAGTCTGGTCCAAGTCTGAGTCTGGTCCAAGTCTGAGTCTGGTCCAAGTCTGAGCCTGGTCCAAGTCTGAGTCTGGTCTGAAACCAACCCTGTCAGTTGCATCTCTATAGATCATACACACAACAGTATCCAGGAGCTACATTTATATAATGCCAAGTATAAGTGTAGCTCTTGAGTCCAAGTACTGAATGTAGAGTATACTAGGAAGTGTTAAGTCCAGTGTTAATCTACTTAGAGTAATTACTCTATTCTTCTCAAGCTACTCCCTCAAGCTCCTCCCTCAAACTCGTTCATTCTCTCCCGTACTCCACTACTCATACTTCCTCACTATTCATACTACTCCCATGAATGTAAAAAAATAACAGTGTTTTGTATGACTAGTAAATACATCTTACAGACTATCATACACTGGTCGTAGGGACTGCTAAGAGATTGTCTATCGATTGGTACTTTTATACAGTCACTGCAAGCCCAGAGTTGTGTGGTATCATGAGTAGTAGGGGATTATTACTATGGGTAATTACTATGGGTATAAATTACTATGGGTAATTAATATGAGTATAAATTATTATGAGTAATTACTATGGGTATAAATTATTATGGATAATTAATATGGATAATTAGTATGGATAATTAATATGGATAATTAATATGGATAATTATTATGAGTAACTACTATGGGTAATTAATATGAGTAACTACTATGGGTAATTAATATGGGTAATTACTATGGATAATTAATATGTGTATAAATTACTATGGGTAATTACTATGAGGATAATAAATCAGAGGTATCTATAGATTTAATTTTTATAAATTTAATTTTATTTAAAATAGATAATCTTATATTATTGTTATAAATAATAAAATTACCATGGATAATTAATATGGATAATTAATATGGATAATTAATATGGATAATTAATATGGATAATTACTATGGGTAGAGGTAGTAGAAAGTAACAGCATCAGTCAATCTCAGTCAGGCTCAGTCGTCCATTTCCACCCTCCAGACATTTGTCGTCGTACCTGAAAATACAGGACTTGGTTTACGGATCATAGATTATAGACTCAGCACTCAAGGCTCAGGGCTCAGGGCTCAGACCTACAGACTCGCGAATCACAGGGCTCAGGGCTCAGACCTACAGGCTCCACAATCACAGGGTTCATGGCCCTAACAGGAATATTTGGATACATAGAGCTTACAAGTCTTAGAGAACTCATTGGTGCTCAGCTCAAGGCCTTGGATGAGAAGTTGTTGAGGGTATCAGGTCTACAGGTCTTGCCCAACCCAGATCAGGAAACACAAGCTCGAAGTCCCATCTGACCTAATTCTCTTTGTTTGACGAATGTAGGTCTTGCAAGGGGTTTGGTAAAAATATCTGCAACGTTGTCTGCTGTGTTGACATAGTCCACTGTTGCCTTCTTCTCTTTGATAACCTCTCACTGCGGATATTTGTAACATGATATGTTTTGATCCTTCGTACTTCTTTGAACCCTTCACTGTCTTGATGCCCGATTTGCTATCAGATAATAATTGAATTTTTTAATAACGAAGAATCTTTCTAACAAATTCTGAACCCACAATTCTTCAATAACACCCAATTCTAAACCCACAATTCTTCAATAACACCCAATTCTAAACCCACAATTCTTCAATTACAACCAATTCTGAACCCACAATTCTTCAATTACAACCAATTCTGAACCCACAATTCTTCAATAACAACCAATTCTGAACCCACAATTCTTCAATAACAACCAATTCTGAACCCACAATTCTTCAATAACAACCAATTCTAAACCCACAATTCTTCAATAACTGTTGTCTTGAGAGCAAGCAATTCTGCATTGAGCGTGGAGACAGCGATGGTTTTCTGTAACTTGGATCTCCACAGCACTGGTGATCCACCAAGCGCTATCATGTACCCTGTTATTGATCGATATTCTTCATCAGATTCTGAAGCAAAGCTTGCATCAGCATGCAACAAGATTGCAAGAAGTTTCAGCCACCATGACAATGACGAAACCCAAAAGTGGACCGACAATCACACACACAAACAAGTATTACCAACACAAACAAGTATCACACACACAAACGAGTACAACAAGTTGATTCTGGTGGCAGCCTTAACGGAAGTGTTCATTCCCACCACCAAACTCGTGTACATGAAGTCGTTGGGCATGTACCAGATGAAATTGATAAGACAGGTTGACAAGAGCAGCCCACACTCCACGGTCCTTCAAAAGCGGGAATGCGATGATGGTGAACTTGGCCACTTTCCACTTCCACAAGATAAGAACAGGAATCAAGCACACTCCAACCACAAGACGACCGATGATGTGGGCCTGTTTCCATGTAGTGGTGGAGCTGACGTAAGTAGCCGTCTTATTACCGGCAAGAGTAAAAGGCACCAAGATGAAGCCAAACACGCAAATAATAAGACGAATACCATAAACATCGATTACATGAGACCAAATGTCGCTGTGCCTTTGAGATACCGAAGTACTCTTTTGGCACCACTTGAATGTTTGTTCAACGGATCTTTTAGGTACAACGGTGCTCCCACACCTTCCGACTATGAGTAGTATTATGGGTAGTAGTAGTACTAGTAGTAGTAGTAGTAGTAGTAATGGTAGTAGTAGTAGTAGTAATGGTAGTAGTAGTACTAGTACTAGTAGTAGTAGTAGTAATGGTAGTAGTAGTACTAGTACTAGTAGTAGTAGTAGTAATGGTAGTAGTAGTACTAGTACTAGTAGTAGTAGTAGTAATGGTAGTAGTAGTACTAGTACTAGTAGTAGTAGTAGTAATGGTAGTAGTAGTACTAGTACTAGTAGTAGTAGTAGTAATGGTAGTAGTAGTACTAGTACTAGTAGTAGTAGTAGTAATGGTAGTAGTAGTACTAGTACTAGTAGTAGTAGTAGTAATGGTAGTAGTAGTACTAGTACTAGTAGTAGTAGTAGTAATGGTAGTAGTAGTACTAGTACTAGTAGTAGTAGTAGTAATGGTAGTAGTAGTACTAGTACTAGTAGTAGTAGTAGTAATGGTAGTAGTAGTACTAGTACTAGTAGTAGTAGTAGTAATGGTAGTAGTAGTACTAGTACTAGTAGTAGTAGTAGTAATGGTAGTAGTAGTACTAGTACTAGTAGTAGTAGTAGTAATGGTAGTAGTAGTACTAGTACTAGTAGTAGTAGTAGTAGTAGTAGTATTATGAGTAGATTTGGTATTATGAGTAGTAGTAGTAGTAGTAGTAGTACAGTATTTAGTAGTAGAGTTATTTAGTAGTAGTAGTATTATTATGAGTAGTAGTAGATTAGATTTAGTACTATGGGTAGTATAGTAGAATTGTATTATGAATAGAATTGTATATTTGTAGTAGTATTAGTAGCATTAGTAGTACTAGTATTATGTTAGACTCTGGTTACGTCCAGTACTCTGTTTTGTGTGTTTATTCGCCGATGGAGTCCCAGCAGGTGGGAATCAGAGTACTTATAAAGCTAACCTGGAGGTACCAGAGAAGTGGGGCATGGTCGCCATGTCACGAGGTAAGGAGAATGCATGAGTCCAAGTCACGGGTATGGTGCCTTGGGCGAGTCATTGGCACGTAGGCTCGAAGGATACTTTTGGGTAGTGTGTCTAGTCATGGTGGGTCTAACACTTGACTACATAATCTACCACATAGTCTACTCTACTCTACTCTATACTCTATACTAGTCTACTCTATACTAGTCTACTCTATACTAGTACAATCTAAATATCCTTCATACTGCTCTATAGTCTACTTGTCTACTACTCTACTAGTATAATCTACTCTATACTACATAATATACTCTATACGACTCTACTGATATACTACTCTACTCTATACTACTCTATTCCATACGGCTCTATTGCTATACTCTACTACTCTACTAATCTACTACATAGTCTACTCTATATTCTATACTCTATACTACATAATCTACTCTACTACTGTATACTACTCTACTACATAAACTACTCTATACTCTATACTCTACTAGTATAATACTTTCTATACTTTCTACTACTCTACTCTTCTACTAGTATAACCTACTATATACTCTATACTACTCTACTCTCTACTACTCTACTTTATACTACTCTACTAGTATAATCTACTCTATACTCTATACTCTATACTAGTATAATTTAATACTATACTCTATACTCTATACTCTCTACTACTATATTAGTGTAATTTATACTACTCTACTACTACTAGTATAAGCTGCTCTACTACTATATACTGTATACTACTCTACTCTCTACTCTCTACTCTACTCCTCTACTACATATTCTACTATACCAATGTAGTCTATACTACTCTACTGCTATACTGTACTACTCTACTACTCTACTACTGTACTACTGTACTACTGTACTACTGTACTACTGAACTATTGTACTAGTATAATCTACTCTACTACTACTAGTATAATCTACTCTACTCTCTTTATAACTGTATAGTCTACTCTCTACTACTCTCTACACCTATGCCTAATTTGGTCTGTATATTGGTACATCTCCACTGTTCGTTGGTATCTGTAGAAGGCGGAGCTGCTTATGATTTGGGAGTAGAAGCTTAATGGCCAGAGCCCTGTCGACAATGGACCTAACAGTCTACACTACTATAACGTTTGTACTGCTATAAAATTTCACTACTGAATATTCACACTTCTCAGTCTACTCTGTAGTCTATAGTCTATATTGTATATTGTATTCTAGTGTATATTGTATTCTAGTCTAGATTGTATTCCAGTGTATATTGTATACTAGTCTATATTGTATTCCAGTGTATATTGTATTCTAGTCTATATCATATTCTAGTCTATATCATATTCTAGTCTATATTGTATTCCAGTGTATATTGTATTCTAGTCTATACTGTTCTAGTCTATACTGTTCTAATCTATACTGTTCTAATCTATACTGTTCTAATCTATACTGTTCTAGTCTATAGTCTATTCTAGTCTATAGTCTATTCTTGAATACGTCTAAAACTGGGGTTATGTTCGCTCGTTGATGAATCCCCAGTAGGTGGGAATCCGAGTACTTATATAGCTAACCTGTAAATACCAGAGAGTTGAAGCATGGTTAAAAGCCATTTCACGAGGTAAGGAGGATGGATGAGTCCAAGTCACGGGGTATGGTGCCTTGAGTGAGTTCTTTGTAGTCGTAGGCTCGAAGGATACTTTTGGGTAGTGTGTCTATCCATGGTGGGTTTAACATATTAGTATTATTATTATTAGTAGTAGTAGATTTAGTAGTATTATTATTAGTAGTATTATTAATAGTAGAGCAGAATTATGAGTAGATTTAGTATTATGAGTGGATTTGGTGTGTTCAACTTTTGTTTTAGTATATATTAATATACAGGGATATGTAAGTACCTTACAAGACCAAAGTCCTATGTGATGGGTCCACAGCACTTCTTATACTTTTTGTTCGTCTAAGGTCTGTACAGCCTTATTGTCTTTCATTGGCCTGATTAAAACATATCCACGAAGTACATTTCCTCCGTAAATGCTAGGTATTCGTTGACAGGTGTTATGAGTAGTAGTAGGTTAGAATTAGTACTATGATTAGAATTAGTACTATGAGAATTAGTACTGTGAGAATTAGTACTGTGAGAATTAGTACTGTGATTAGTACTATGATTAGTACTATGATTAGAATTAGTACTATGATTAGAATTAGTATTATGATTAGAATTAGTACTATGATTAGTACTATGAGAATTAGTACTGTGAGAATTAGTACTATGGGTAGATTTAACTATGACTAGAATACTGTAGATAGTATTAGACTAAAATACATGTCGGTTGTAGATCAGAGACCTTGGCTTCATATTACCAGTGTTGATATTTCCCTGGCTCTAGTGCTCTACCAAGTACTATCTGCAATTTTTTATTACTTAGCTATTAATCAATCGTCTCACAGAGTCCGAGTGTTGTCTTTCAGAGTTCATATTTCATGAGACTCCTGGATGCAAGACTTCTACTAAAAGTAGTTCTATCTTGCCTTTCCTACTACAAGTACTTCTATCTTGCCTTTCCTACTTTCTGTGACCCGAAGTGCCGCGGAGCTTGCAAACATCCATGAAATGTTAGTCCCTTTTGGCCACGAGTCTGTTTCGGAGTGGTCAGTAAGAAAAGTTCTTTCTGCTTTTTCTTTGTTCTCTTTTTCTGCTTTTTCAATTCCTCGTTCTCCAAGTTTTCCTGTACTTGATTCTTTTGGGCTGAGTTTTCTGGGTCTAGGTAGTCCATGAGAAGCGAGATTGTGATGCCGATTCCAGCACTTCCTGGAAGAATGAGTAAGAGGAGGAATAGAAAGAGGAGATGCATTTTGGTGAAGAGTTTTTGGTTTTTGTTTCTGGTTTGTTTGTTTCTGGTTTGTTTTGTTTCTGTTTTTTTTTTGGTTTGTTTGTTTGTTTCTGTATTGCTATGTTTTGTTTTGTTTGTTTGTTTCTGTATTGCTATGTTTTGTTTTGTTTCTGTTTTTTTTTTGGTTTGTTTTGGTTTGTTTTTTAAAAAAGGTGGTGGTGGTAGGGAATGAGAATATGGGGGGAACCTGGGTTTATATAGTTCGTGGTTTGTCACAAAATGGCTGCGAAATCTGGTATGCTCACTTCTGGTGTGCTCATTTCTGGTGTGCTCACTTCTGGTGCGCTACTTTGGTACACTCATTTTCTGATCCGCACCCAATCTACATTTTCTGTCCGCCTACTATTTTTCAGATTTGTGATCTGTGCCATTTCTTGTGCTTACGATTTTGTTTTATATTTTGTGTTTATATTTTGTATTTATATTTTGTATTTATATTTTGTGTTTATATTTTGTTTTATATTTTGTTTCATATTTTGTGTTTCTATTTTGTTTTATATTTTGTATTTAAATTTTATGTTTCTGTTTTGTGTTTACGATTTTTTATTTTGTATTTATACTTTGTTTCATATTTTGTTTCATATTTTATGTTTCTATTTTGTGTTTACGATTTTTTGGGTATATACGATCTGGGCCTGCGCAAACCCGTTCCTGTTATCTTCAATTATGACATTGGACATTCAGTATGCAGCTCTATGTAGAGAGAGATCATGTACATTACTTAAATCTGTTCAGGGTACATTAGGTGGACCTTTCAATAGAGTAGTAGTATTATTAGTAGTAGTATTATCAATAGTATTATTAGTAGTATTATTAGTAGTAGTATTATCAATAGTATGAGTAGTATTATTAGTAGTATTATTAGTAGTATTATTAGTAGTAGTATTATTAGTAGTAGTATTATCAGTAGTATGAGTAGTAATAGTAGAGTGCTATGTTCTTTAATACATTTATGCCTTAGTAATTCTTTGCTCGTTGATAGTTCCTCAGAGAGGAACGGGAGTGGCTTATAACTTTGGGAGAAACGTGGCACCGAAAACTCTCCACTAGAACAATGGTAAGGAATGTTCCAGATATTGGAAAGGCCATCATACGACCTCCAATAAAGGTTTTTGAGGGAACGGCTTAACATTACCCACTCAAAAAAGTACTACCATGTACTATACTTTACTATATACTCTACTATGCTATATACTTTACTATGTACTATACTATGTACTTTACTATGTACTCTACTATACTATACTATGTACTCTACTATGTACTATACTCTACTCTACTATACTATATACTACACTATATATTATACGATGTACTCTACTATACTATGTACTATACTATATACTATACTATGTACCACACTATATACTACACTATGTACCACACTATGTACTGTACTGGCTGTAGTGCCGAATAAACTTTAATATACTCTATCTACTATAACATGGCACTAATCGATGCCGAAGAAACAAAACGTATCAATAGGAAAACCACCATATTGGGAATCATAACCACACGTATAAGGGGCCTTTGACTATTCAATATCGCGATTATACATCTACATATATTAGTAAATCAAACGGTTATGAGCACTGGTTATACTATACTACTGCAGTGCTATTGTATACTGATACACTCCTATTGTAGACTCCTATTGTAGACTCCTATTGTAGACTCCTGTTCTATTACTTTTTCCTATTACTTTTTCCTATTCTATACTTTTTTCCTATTCTATTACTTTCTTCCTATTAGTAAGACAAAGGAGGGTCTTTAGGACCGTCCGTTTTGGGACTACGATTACAGTTAAGGTGGCAGCCAACCACTAAGACCAGTAACTACAGCCAGGCTTGGCGACCCCGTTATCTAATGCTATAGTTCGGACCCCTCCTTTTGAGGAATCATTGGAGAATGTACATAATACAAAGAGCACGTGACGTGTCAAAAAGAATGTATAAAATGAGTGTAAAAATGAGTGTAAAAATGAGTGTAAAAATGAGTGTAAAATTGAGAATAAAAATGAGAATAAAAATGAGAATAAAAATGAGAATAAAAATGACAATCAAAAATGACAATCAAATATCAAGTGTTGCATCCACCATGGTTGCAACTACCTGTGGATGTTGAACCTGTGCTGGTCAACCAGAGGTTGAGCGAAAGGTGTTTGAGGGAACGGCGTTTTCAAAAGCCATTATTACGATAATACAGAGTAGGCTTTATAATGTGTCGATGTAAATGTCCTACCTATCGTGGATCTAACAAGTAGTAGTATTATTAGTAGTATTATGAGTATTATTATTAGTAGTATTATTAGTAGTATTATAGTAGTATTAGTAGTAGTATTATGAGTATTATTATTAGTAGTAGTACTAGTAGTATTATTAGTAGTATTATTAGTAGTATTATGAGTATTATTAGTAGTAGTATTAGTAGTAGTATTATTAGTAGTACTAGTACTAGTAGTAGTAGTATTATTAGTAGTAGTATTAGTACTAGTTCTAGTAGTAATAGTTGTCAGAGCCACCATGGTAGTGATGTACCTATGGAGATATTATGAAATCTCTCTGCCCGATACTAGCAGGGCTAATACGACGCCGTATCAATATGATGGCCTTTTTGAAGATGCCAGAACAATGGTGATGATTGTTCTGGTAAAGAGTTTCACTGCCACGTTTCTCTTCAATTGCTATATAAATCGCACTGGTTTCTTGAGGAATCATCAACGAACAAAATAGATAACTTAGTACATAACGTTCGACAAGAATCTAGCAGTAGTACTAGCACTAGTAGTACTAGTACTAGTACTAATAGTAGGAGTAGTAGTAGTAGTAGTATTAGTAGTACTAGTACTAATAGTAGAGTTAGTAGTAGTACTGGTACTAGTAGTATTATGATTAGTAGTAGTAGTAGAGTTAGTAGTATTATGATTAGTAGTAGTAGTAGAGTTAGTAGTAGAGTTAGTAGTAGAAGTAGTAGTATTAGTAGTACTACTACTAATAGTAGAGTTAGTAGTAGAAGTAGTAGTAGTGGTGGAGTTGGATTCTTGGAGATGTCTAATACTAGGAGTTATGTTCATTCGTTGATGGATTCCCAATAAGTGGGAATCCGAGTAATTATATAGCTAAACTGTGAATACCAGAGAGTTGAAGCAGAGATTTAAACGCCATTTCAAGAGGTAAGGAGGATGGATGAGTCTACGGGGTATGGTGCCTCGGATGTGTCATGACATTCGTGGCTCGAAGATACCTCACACCATGGTAGGTCTAACGTAGTATTATTAGTATTATTAGTAGTATTAGTAGTAGTATTATTAGTAGTATTATTAGTAGTAGTAGTAGTAGTAGTAGTAGTAGTAGTAGTAGTAGTAGTAGTAGTAGTAGTAGTAGTAGTAGTAGTAGTAGTAGTATTAGTAGTATTATTAGTAGTATTAATACTAGTAGTATTAGTTTTAGTAGTAGTATTATTATTAGTAGTAGCAGTAGTAGTATTAAAAGCATTGTTGAATTGGATCGCCCTAGTAAAACTTTCATATCTCGAGAGTATGCAAACTCACCGCTGCTTTTCACTTCGGAATTAGTATAAAATATAATATAGCTATAAACATGTTGTAACTCAGTTATATCAACTAATTGGCATATTAATTGGTGCATCACCCGTTTACCGCAAACTTTGTTTTCCATACTTTTATTTTCATAATCTAAGAAATCAATGTTCACATATTCCACTTTTTAAGTCTCATCAAGATGTGACATAGAGTTCATAATCTTATCAAGATATAAATACTTGAGGAGTTACACGAGAGCTGTTTCTGGGTTCCGGCTGTTTCTGGTGGTCTTTCTATTTCCGGTGGTCTTTCTGTTTCCGGTGGTCTTTCTGTTTCCGGTGGTCTTTCTATTTCTGGGATCCGGCTGTTTTCTTTATTTCCAACTATTTAATGACGCTTTTCAAAGCTATTTTCTGTCCCAAATGTTTTGTTGCACCCAGTTTATTTTGGTCCTATAAACTGTTTTCACAAGCTTTTTTTTACTTTATTCTTTTTTTTCTTACTATTAACGTTTTTTTAGGAGTATGGTTATTTTTTTTGTCATATGCGCTCAACACTTTGTGTGGCATTTTGGTACACCAATTAGCCTTAGTTTTCTCTGTACATCTCTTTTCTTCAGGTATAACTATACCCTTTCTTTTACAAGTTTCGCTCTTGATTGACATTTCTATCTTTACATAGGTATCCTTACCTAAAACTAATTCTTCAATCTTAACTAATTAGTAGTACTAGTAGTAGTACTAGTAGTAGTAGTGTAGTACTAGTAGTAGTACTAGTAGTAGTAGTGTAGTACTAGTACTAGTACTAGTACTAGTAGTGTAGTACTAGTAGTAGTAGTGTAGTACTAGTAGTAATAGTGTAGTACTAGTACTAGTAGTAGTACTAGTAGTACTAGTATTATTATGAGTGGTAGTAGTAGTAGCAGTGTTTAATGCCAAGAGTCATGGCACACAGTAATGTTGAATCATAAGTTTTAGCCCCTTGGAGAATATTTTGGGATAGAGATTTTTAAAGTGGGCATTTTGGTGTTTGGTGTTCTGATGATTTGGCCTGGTGATTTGGTCTGGTGATTTGGTCTGGTGATTTGGTTTGGTGATTTGGTCTGGTGGTTTGGCCTGGTGGTTTGGCCTGGTCTAACAGAAACTGGGTCCGTTTCTGCAGTACACGGCATGGTGCGAAATCAATCTCCACATCACCTTCCTACACACACTCCAAACGCTCTTCTCATAAATCACATAAACTCCACTCATTCCACTCATTCCACACTTTCCACTCATTCCACACTTTCCACACTTTCCACACTTTTCCACACAACTGCATATAAACCCATCCATGGCCCGGTATAAGGATTTGGGCTCGTGGCGTGCCGTGGAGATCGTTGCAGAGACCACGACGTCTCCGCCTCGCCGCACCAGAAGAGCGGCCCACACTACACTGTCGCAGCTCTCGCTCTCCAGAGAATCTGACCTGACCAATCTCTCGGTTGGCGATGGGATATTTGTGGCAACTGATTTTTCTGGGGACCTACAGTTTTTAGCCAGCACTCAGTGTACTAAAGAAAGTATATCCAGAAAAGGCTCCAACCATTCCAGTGATTCAATCTCTGGAACTGACTGCAGTGATTCTAATACGAACACTTCCAACTCCACGAAATCCAACTCTACGAAATCCAACTCCACCAAATCCAACTCCTCCAATTCCAACTCCACCAAATCCAACTCTACGAAATCCAACTCTACGAAATCCAACTCTACGAAATCCAACTCTACGAAATCCAACTCCTCCAAATCCAACTCCTCCAATTCCAACTCCTCCAATTCCAACTCCTCCAATTCCATTAAAAAGGGATCGAAATCCAAGACTTCTACCGAATCCGTTTCCACTGCAAGTGGATCCACTGGCTTTTTTGCGGTCATCACCAGTTTGGAGATGGACCTTCTGGGTACACCCGAGATGTGGGTTCTCCCTCTAGTCAGTGTTCAGATGGTGGAAGATGAAAAAGAAGATAGGAAGACTGAGGAGATGGCAGCATCGGAAATGGTGCTTGTTTCCAAGAATATGCGTGCTGATATCAGCAAAATCACCAGAAAGGTGGAGATCCAGTCCCAGAGTCAATACCAAAATGGTCAAAATGGGGAAAAAGATCAAAGTGGCGAAAATGCTGAAGAAGATCATAAAGAGGAAAAAGCAAAAAAGAGCAAAAAAGGTAAGAAAGACAAAAAGAAAGGCCTGAAAGCTCAAACACATGACCTGAACACCCAAAAAAATGAAACCCAAATCCCCCTCTTTTGTTGTCGTGCTACTGACATTGATATGAATCATGTGTCGGAGCCTTTTGATTATGTGGAGTGGACGGATCTCTTGAAGAAAGACTCTGTTCGTGCAGTCTTCAGTATTAGAGAGAAGACTCTGGTCATAGTGTCCCCACGAAAACGCGCTGCTCTGGACCTCCTGGAGAAACGAACCTCTCCAAGAAAAAAGGTTCTGTATGTCGAAATCTCGTCGGAGTCGGAGGCCGAATTTGAGGATCTGGCCGAAGAGGACGATGATGATGATGATGATGATGATGATGATATGGACGATTTGGAGGTGGACCCCGAAGCGGTAACTTCACCGAGAAAAAAGAGAAAGACCCAAAAGCAAGAGTCCAAACTGAAACAAGCCTCTCCCAGAAAGAATAGGGACTCGGCCAAACGCACCGATGTGTTCCAGCAGGTGGTCAACGTGTTGTCGCCGGTGAACAAGTGGTTCAAGATCAAAAGTGGAAATACGCTTCTGAGATTGCCGCTGTTCTCGCGTGAAACGTCCGATGTATCTGACCAGCCTGAAAACCCGGCCTCTGATGCTTTTCGGGAGCTCAAAGAAAGACTCCATACGTCTGCCCGGTTAGCACATTTGCCGTGCCGAGAAGAGCAATTCGACGAGCTTTATATGAATTTAGAAAGTGCCATAATGCAGAAAATGGGCACCACGTTCTACATTAGTGGAACTCCTGGAGTGGGAAAAACGGCCACCATTCGGGAAGTCGTGGCAGCTCTCCGCGATAATGTGCAGAGTGGATACGTGGACGAATTTGACTTCTTGGAGATCAACTCGCTCAAGCTCTTGAGTCCCAATTCGGCATATGAGAAACTATGGGACCATTTGACCGGTATAAAAGTGACTCCGTCCAATGCAGCACTTCTATTGGAGGAGTACTTCCTGCGGGGCAAAGATATCAAGAAACCACTCATTATCTTGATGGACGAGTTGGACCAGTTGGTGACCAAAAACCAGAAGGTCATCTATAACTTCTTCAACTGGCCCACTTACCTGCAGTCCAAGTTGATTGTGTTGGCCGTGGCCAATACCATGGATTTGCCCGAAAGAGTGTTTTCCAATAAGATAGCGTCCCGGTTGGGGCTCCGTAGAATGGCCTTCCGAGGGTACACGGAAGAGGAGTTGGGGACCATCATTGAACACCGGTTGAAAATGCTCAGCGAGACAAATAAGCGGATTGTGGAGGTAACGCCCGATGCCATGCGTTTTGCCTCTAAAAAAGTGGCCATTGTGAGTGGAGATGCTCGTAGAGCCTTGACCATTTGCAAACGGGCCGTGGAGATCGCAGAACGGGAGTTTTTGGACACGGAAAACACATCAGAGGTCCCGGAAGACCAGCAGAAATATAGTGTGAGAATAGACCACATTGGAATGGCCATTGCACAAACGGTCAACTCGCCAACATCACGGTTTCTCAGCACCTTGTCGTTTGCATCCAAATTACTATTGGTGGGCATACTCTTGAGAATGCGGAGGTCTGAGCGTGGGGAGAATACGTTGGGAGATGTGATGGACGAGATGAAGAATACACTTCTGCTCGATACCAAAACACTGCCGCTTTTGGGAGCTCTTGGCGATGACACTAGTGTTGTTTCGTTACTCTACGGAAGAGGAGATGGAGGACGTCACGTGCGCATGCACCACTTCAACTATATTGTGAATGAGTTGGTGGACCAGGGCATTTTGACGCAACAAAATGTGAGGAGTGAACGCCACCGGACGATATCATTGAAAATTTCAGAGGACGAGGTTGGGGGGGTTTTGAGGAAGGACAAAGAAGTGGGGCACTTGATCTGATCTTTGGACATGTGGTACTTTGTCACGTGACTTATTGTGATTTGGTGTACGGGTTTTTCAGGCGAGGCTCATCTCCATCTCAGCATCTCAAGTTCTGGACTTATTACGGATCTATAATTTGGTACACATGACGTCGATTGATCCCACGGATTACGTGCAGGCCGAAGAAGGCCAGAGCCTTCAGTTCCAAGACCCAAAGCAGCAAGCCAAGTTCGAGCTCGGGGTGTGTATGGCCATCTACAAGTGGGAAGAGCTCAGCACGGCCGTGGAAAACTCCTGGGGAGGCCCAAAATCTGCAGACAAAAGAGACTGGATTTCCGGGATCGTCATTGATCTTTTCCAGGAAAAAGCTGTGGACATTGTGTTGATTGAAGAGACCTTATTGTATGCCATGGTGGACGAGTTCGACACGGAAATCGATAACGACTCTGCGCTTGTGATTGGCGATCTCATCATCAAGATCTACCGTGAGTGCCAAGCACAAAACTATGCCCGGGTGGATGAAATGTACTCTCGGTTCCAGCAGAAACAGGCTTCAGGCCAAGCCGCAAAGAGTGTGGTTATACAGGAAGACCCCAATAATCCAGAATCGGAAGATTCAGGAGACGAGTCCGCAGACGAGCCAATGCTCGTACAAGACGATTCCATGGACATTGACCAGAAGTCAGAGCCCAAAGAACCAATCATCGATGAAGATGGCTTTGAAATGGTCACCAAGGGAAGGAGGAGAAGGTAAAGACATTTAGGAACATTTTTCAAGGAGTTTGAGTTAGTATTAAGGAGACTGAGCTAATACTAAGGGGATACGAGGTAGGAGATTGATGGTCTGGAGCTTCGGGTAGAGAGCCAGATCAGTTAATCAATAGCTAGGATCTGGAAGATCAATAGCTAGGATTATGAGTTGGTGAGGTATACTTTCTCTGAGTAACATCAGTTTACCTTGGCAGTGTAGCACGCAACTGCAAGAACCATCCACTATGTGAATTGGTATACTAAGACTAACACCATGATATAAACTATAGCAAGTCATGCATAGAATTCAAAGTCGTCCAGGGGGAACTGGAACTTCAAGTAGTGGTTACTTTCCCACACAAATACGATTTCACCCACAAAATGTACTATTTCACCCATAAAACGTACTCTTTCACCCACAAAAATACGATTTCACCCACAAAATGTACTATTTCACCCACAAAACGTACTCTTTCACCCACAAAACGTACTCTTTCACCCACAAAACGTACTCTTTCACCCACAAAACGTACTATATTTATCATAATTGGACCCATGAAAGCCTAATTTTGAAGGCCTGTTTACGGTGGAATTGGACCGGTATCTTAAAAAGTGGCAGTATGAATTTTTCATTGAACAATTGCTAGGAAATAATGCAGGTTTTGAATAAACTGAAGAATGATTTCTTTGACGTGTTATGGAATATATCGGCACCAAAAAGAAGAGAATCTGCAATTAGCCATGGTGTAATATCCAGTGGATCAGTCACTCTATAGAACACTGTCCTCATAGTCCCTTCAAGAGATGCAAACATTTCAGGAGAAGTGTTTACTTCAGGAGGAGGAGAAGAGTTTACTTCAGGAGGAGGAGAAGAGTGGTCAGTGTCCATTGAAGTATTATCAATAGGAGGTCTTTTGGAGGTCTGGTTCTTGGAGGCTTCTTGGTATACCTCAGGAATTCGATATTTGATTGATTTATTCAATAAGAAAACTGGTTGACGTCTTTATTATATATACATTATTTTGTGGTCTTTATTATATATACATTATTTTGTGGTCTCTATTATATATACATTTTTTTGTGGTCTTTATTATATATACATTACTTTGTAGTCTCCATTATATATACATTACTTTGTAGTCTGTAGTGGTCTCTACTATTCTTTTGTATGATTCTAAAAATAGTACTCTTTCAGTTTTGTCGTCTGCTAGTCTTTTCTTCATAGTCTTCTATGCCAGTCTTTACAGTATTCACCATCTTCAGCTTTATGAAATTTACTTGAACTTCTATAGAGCCGGCATATACGTCTATTATTATGTTTACTATGAGTATCACGCAATACCAGACTCCACAGTATCCACTTGTCTGATATCTACTAAAGGACGGTAGATCTGAGTTAGTTACTGGCTTAATTTCTGAGTTAATGTCTGACTTAATTTCTGACTTAATTTCTGAGTTAATTTCTGACTTAATTTCTGACTTAATTTTTGAGTTAATTCCTGACTTAATTTCTGACTTAATGTCTGATTTAATTCCTGACCTAATTTCTGACTTAATGTCTGACTTAATGTCTGACTTAATGTCTCACTTAATGTCTGACTTATTGTCTTGATGGAGAATGGACCATACCTTCATATAGTCCACATAGTCACGGATGTATGAAGTATGGCAGTAAAATCCCATCCAAGAAACAGTAAACCAGTGTATGCGACGCAAAACCGTACATCTATCCTACGTGGGTCAAGATATAGACTATACAGTTTATGTAAGAGATTTAAAGGAAATAATATGGTGACGCATGGCGATTTCATAAGGGAATCCTGTATAAATTACTCAGAGTTCACGAAGAGTTGTTCTCCAGATTTAGGGTTCTTAGATGATACAATGGATGGGAACTGAGACAACCAAGTATCAGAAATGATAATAAGTGCACCTAAAATTTCCAACTTATGGTTTAGTATATACAGTGTTTTTATAAGTATTCAAAGCTGCGCGCCAAAAAGGTTCAAACCACATTAGCAAACTTAAACAAACCAATAATTCAAAAAGTTATTGTTTTTAATATTTAATAGAGACTCCATATAAACTGTTTATTTCGAATCTTTGATCCTTATTTTAAGTCATAAGTACGATTTTTTCGAATAATTGGTTGTTTAATTTGCAAGTGTAGGTTAGAAAGTTTTGGCGCGCTGCTTTGAATAGTTTCGAAAAACACTACTACACTACACTACTACACTACTACACTACACTACTACACTACTACACTACTACACTACACTACTACACTACTACACTACACTACTACACTACTACACTACTACACTACACTACTACACTACTGACTGACCGACTGATCACTGACCGACTGACCACTGACTGACTGACCACTGGCTGACTACGGTTTGATGGGACTCTCAATACCAGTCTGAGGCATTCTCAATCTGATATCTATAACTATCAGTTTAACAGTAACAGTCCAGTAGTGGAATCAGTTTGCTCCATCGTCATTGAGTCATTATTCACAGCCCCTCAGTGTTTCAACTGATGTTTCAGTATATATTAATATACAGGGATATGTAAGTTGTGCCTTACAACACCAAAGTCTTGAGAGGACACGATTTTATAAGGATACTGAGATCCAAGGTATGCCGGACGGGTAACACTTGCATATCACATGCTCGTGTTTCATGTATATGCAGGGTTGCTTCCAACCAGTGTATATAAGAGTGAGGTATTCCCCCCTTGGATCAATAGGGAGTTTCGGCTATTCCAGGTTCAATACAACTTCAGGGTAACGAATACGTTCAAGACTAACAGGTCACACAGTTGAGTTCTTACAGGATATGGACGAGAGTTCCATCATAAACTTCGGTGACTCTGCTAAACCCTCCACACAAGAATGAAGAGTTAGACCTTGATAATATATAGGAAAGGAAGTATAGCACTCTAGGATTTTCTTAGTGTGCGCCTTTTCTGAAGAGACATTCACTGCTCACTTTCAACCTCTGAGACCACTAGACGTACAGGGCCATAAGTCAGTCGCTGGATATTAATGGGAAATTAATGAGATATTAATGAGAAATTAATGGGAAATTAATGAGAAATTAATGGGAAATTAATGGGAAATTACTGCCAAACTACTGCGAAATTACTGCGAACTTACTGCCAAACTACTGCGAAATTACTGCGAAATTACTGCCAAACTACTGCGAACTTACTGCCAAACTACTGCGAAAGAACTTCCAGGAGAAGACTAATTGGGTAGATATTGTATCGAGTAGCTGGTCTTAAAAGGTGGTTGTTCATAGCTCTAGTACAGAAATTAACACTATCAATTATACTATATTTTAATTGAGAATGTCTATAAATGTTTAAATGTCTATGAATTCCCGGCCGTGATAGTTTTCCATCATACGGTATTCCCTCAGATCTTGACTCTCTTACATATTCTATCTCTTACATATTCTATCTCTTACATATTCTATCTTTAACATAATAATACTTATAATATTTTAAAGTTTTCAATTACCATGGTTTACTATGAGAGACTAAAACTGAGTGAATAGTACGGTTTGGTACTATGAGTGTCTGAGTGTCTGAGGTACCACGGCTCAGGGCTGATGGCTTAGGCCCAGAATCTGAACCTATATTTATATCCAGTATAATGGTCTTGTCTAGCCTGCTCATAGAAACATGGCCAGTTTAGAATAGTTCTGTAATGTTCTTTAGAAACGTTTGAAGACCTAAGCTTTATTCGTTGATTGTTCCTTAAAGAGAGGAATCCGAACAGCTTATATAACTTTGAAGGGAAACAAGGCATCGAAAAATCTTCTGCAGAACAATGGTGATAGTTGCATCACTGTAAGAAGCACAACGCTGGCTTGACCACTGTTAGGCGGACGGCGTAGACTTCATAATACCTCTATGGAGGCCTGTAGTGGATCTAAAAGATACTCTTATAAGACCAATGATATCTAGACGACTTAGAAAAAAGATGTGGGCCATAATCATTGAAAAGAGTTCAGGTATTGCCAGGTCTTATAATAAATAGTGCAAGGCAATAAGACAATATGGCTGGCGATATGGCTGGAAAATATGGCTGGACGATATGGCTGGACGATATGTCAATGACTAGACAATGACTAGCTAACAAGGAGTAGCAATTCCATAACATAATCATTGGCTTGAATGATTCTTGTATGAACTTCAGCATGTGATATAATGGAGGTAGCGAATGAAGAGTGGGAAATGGACACTCGAATTTAGACCCAGCCTAGATAAGACTTTTCGCAGTTGCATTGTTATGGGAGATGCACTCTCCATTGGAAAAGTGGATTGTGACGGTCTTCAATGGCTGATGTTAGGACCAGAGTAGGCTCAAAATCCCTCCATAGATACGACACTGACTGTGGTGAATTCAACACGTTCGCTCCCCCGAGTCCAATACACTAAATGGTATTACCAGAAATCCACCAAGTGCCATGTAAAAGACAGAAAAAAATCACTATTTTCATGAGACTCATCTATTATTGTCTCAATCTCTCATTCTCAATGTTCTGTCCGTCTCAATCTTGTTAGTATCTCAATCTCTCATAATGTCTCAATGTCTTCATGTCTCAATTTCTTCTGTCTCAATATCTTCTGTCTCAATTTCGTCTTTCTCACGAATTGCTAAAGGAACTGCGGGGAGTATATGATCTGGCCCTATTGAGAGTGTTCAAAGAATGGAGCGAGGAGACGGAATCACGCTTGGTCAATTTGGGAAACTCGGGGATCTCCTCGAATCCGGTGGGGGTGGAGACGGCACTGGATGCACTGGACCGACTTCCTAATCTGAACTTTCGAGCAATTGTAGATGTGATATCGTTCACTGAGCCTGGGGAGCCCACACTGCTGAGCCGAAGTCCAAAGAGCCTTTTGTCCTGCACCCTGGCCTGGAAGAGCCGAATATTGCTTGCTGCCCAGAGATTGCTGGTGAAGGCTATGTTGTCTTCCTGCAGACTGGCCGCTTCAGCCCCACCACCAGAAGAATTACTGGTACTGACGCCAAAACTCGACCATCCGGATGCAAATTTGGTGAACATCGCAAGAGACGATGATATGTTGCCCATGATCGTCTTGTCCCCGGAAACGTAGCTCCGAATGGTGTCTGCACCTGCATAGACGTCCCATCCTACCACGCCTGCCAACCACCCCAACGACTCGCTATTCCACGAAAGTGAAAGTGTGTGTACGGGTGTTTCGGGCCACAGATCGTAGTGGAGAAACCTCTTATCCTTGGCAACTTTGCTTTGAAGATCACATCGCCCTATAGCTTGCGCGACTGCATACAACTCCTCCGCTGTCTTCTCTCCACGTTTACACCAGAGATTGCCAAGCAGCTGCTTCAAAAAAGGAATGAAAATCACCACGATGATATGAAGCAGGCCCGTTCCTCCCCAGGTTTCGCTAATAGGAGTTTCCTGTGGCCACTTCTGCTTCCTTTGCTCGGACATCCCTGCGGGAGGAACCGGTGTCAAGGCCCCATCCTCTGCATCCTCTGCATCCTCTCCATCCTCTCCATCCTCTGCACCCTCTTCCTGTATACTGTCCATAGAATCCAAAGAATTCAAAGAGTTTAAGGAATTTTGTAAGTTGTCCTTGAAGGGAGTTTCGATTTTATCTTCTTCTCCCTCCAAATTCTCCTCCTCTATTTCCTTAGGTTCTCTCTCTATGGTCTCCACTTCACATAAAGTCGATTGCGAAAAGTAGCACTGCGAGAGGTCATTTACAGTGGTCCAGATCTGATCATACATGGCTTCATTTTCCAAGAAGGTCACTAGCAACATTCGAGCCAGAGTGGGGTGTTTGGTCACGGTACTGCATAGAGTACGGAGTAGAAGCGCCAAGAGTTGTGGATGGCTTGGGTTGGCCACGAGAAATGGTTTGGTGGAAAAGGCTGATACCACTGAATTGACTAGTGTGCAGGCGCGATATGAGATTCCTGCCCCCGGATTAATGTTGGCTAGCTTGTGTCCTGCATGGTCTGTGCCGGGGATCTGGGTGGAGGTGCATGGAATGATGTTGTATAAGAGCTCCGTGAGCCTGGGTAGAAGGAATTGTCTGATTGGGAGTGCTGTGTACTTGGACACTGTTTGCGGCGGTGGGGCCAATGTCAAGAGGATCCTGCATACATGTATCACTGCAAAGTCTCGAGTGGAAACAGGGCCTCCCACCCGAAATTCGGGGGGAAACTGCTCCATAAACTGCTCCTGCATGGGAAAGAGAAACTGTCTGTTTAGCGATTCTTTTCCAGAAAGATCCACCAAGAAACAGCTCGCTAGCTTGACCGAATGCGCATACTCGGGCCGGTCATAGTATGCATAGATGTGGTATAATACACACGGAACCAATTTCACTGCTAGTCGTGCAGCCACCAGTTCCTGGAAGGTGCTATTATTTTCGTAGAGTTCCCGGAGAATAAGCATGGCTGAAAGGGTTAGAGGGCCCGGGTTTTGATGCACTTCGGAAGAATCCGTGCTAGAATTACCAGATTCGGCCACGAACGGACTGCGTAGAATCGCCAAGAGATGACTGGCTATGAATAAAAGGTCGTGTGCCGTGCTGAGCCTGCTGAAGTGGTCACTGACCATGTTGGTGCTGCTTTGCTGGGATACAAGCAGCTGATGATGATGCGGGACTGTATATAGTACAGTACTGGCCAAAAGCTGCCCACACATTAACACGTAGGAGTGCCGTAAGACTAACGTGGAGCCCAGCAAATTTTCTAGTCCGGAATCTCCTCGTGATACACGGCCCGCCCTGCACACAATGTTGGTGAGACTGCACACAAGCAGACTCGTCTTGGCCCTTCCCAAAGACGTGACCAAGAGGGACAAGAAAATATTTCCAGTCCGTTTAAGCTGGCCGGGTGTCTCGTAAAATTGCCTCGATGTAAGCACAAGAAGAAGCCGGATGGTGTCAGCACGGGAAATGTCGCTTTGAATGTCAGGACATGCATACAGGCCGGGTTTCCCAAGGCCAACCTCCCATATTTCCTCTTCACCGCTTCCGAGCAAGTTATCCACCAAAGCCCGGATAAGCGCAGGAGCTAGAGCATCGGGGGAAGAAGAGCACGGCTTGAACCTGGAGTCCGGATGATTTCTGGTGTACTGGTTTTTGTTGGCAAACAGCATAGGGTCGAAATCATGGACCAAAAATACCCTTCTTTCGATGCGTTCATAATCAGGCATCTCAAACAAAAACGGCAAGATCTTGGAGAGCATCCGGGCACAGTTCAGAAAAATCGAGCCTTTCTGGCCATGCACTAGAGCATTTCCAAGCACGTGCACCAAAGTCAAGAAGTTCGGGAGGTTATGGTCTCTCACGGTTTGAATATCGTAAGGCGTTAGTAGGTCGAACACGTGCAGTGCCGCCGTGGGCCACAGCCAGAACACGTGCCAGTAGTCAACATCGTCTTTAAGTATTAGTCTGCCCTGACCAAGCTTGAAAAAGTGGTTTTTGAAGCGGATTTTTCCCTCGGGCGTCTTCATGGCGCCACACAGAACTCTTGCGGGTTATGCACTGGAGTATCCGGGAGAAAGTAGTCCGGGGATGTGGGGTAAGAGCTGGGATAGATGGGCCCTTATGGTGCGAGTGGAGGTGAGAGCGATATGCGCGCACGTGACCCGAACTAGACATACCATTTGTTCACGCAAACAACAGATTATAATATTTGTACTTTAGTTTTGGGTATTTTTAGATATTGTGGTAGGTTTTTTATGGTACTGTATATAGGGCGAGATTATTTATGGTGTTTTGGTGAAAACGTGTGGAGTTTTTTAAAGGTGTGCTGTGATGGTTGGACTGACTAGGTATGTTCTGTTGAACTTGAGGAATCAGTACACGCAGGTATACTGCATGTGCATGTGACTATATACAGAAGAAACAATAAAGAGTATTGTTAAAGAGAGGCGAAACCTCTGTGAGTGCTCGTCTAAACTCTCGTCTAGCTCTCGTCTAATCTTTGGGCATGTCTTGGAAAAGACAATATTGGTAAGAAACTGAAGAGGGAGAAAAGCTGGAGCGTATAAGAATGGACGAGAATGTTTTTATAAGAAATCATCGAAACAACGGTGTTAAGATACAAGCATCTCTTAGTATAATATTAGATACAGATAAGAATATAAGTCGTTTAGGATGATCACTGGAGTCCCACACTTACGTGACTTATTGAAAGTAACGCGATAACTGTTCCAGATTACGGGAGTGTATATTACAACTCTCAACATGTTCTGCACCGGACGCACGGGCCTATAATAACCGTATATGTTGAGAGAACCAGTCAAAAAGAGACAAAAAAAGACAAAAATATACTAGTTATTTATTATAGCAATTATTTGTTATTTTGTATTTTGTATTTTGTATTTGTTATTTTGTATGTTGTATTTGTTATTTTGTATTTGTTATTTTGTATTTGTTATTTTGTATTTTTTATTTGTTATTTGTGATTTGTGATTTGTTATTCTGTATTGGAAAGGATTAGGTGTGTTGCACCCATACTGCTACAGCGCACCCCAATGGAGAAGTAGTAGACTGGATACTGTACAATAGTATGATAAAATACAATTTCTTAGTTGTGTAAATGGTCACCAAGTGAATGATAAATAGTATAAGTGTGAATGATAAATAGTGTAAGTGTGAATGATAGAAAGTGTGTGAATAATAAATAGTGTAAGTGCGAATACTAAATGGTGGAAGCGAATGATAAAGTGTGCGAATAATAGTGCAAGTGCGAATAATAGTGCAAGTGCGAATGATAAAATGTAAGTGCGAATAATAGTGTATGCGAATAATAATGTATGCGAATAATAATGTATGCGAATAATAATGTATGCGAATAATGTAAGTGCGAATAATAATGTACAGTGTTTTCAAAAGTATTCAAACTAGCGCAACAAATGTTTCGCACCTTCGCAGTCTTTCAAACCAAATGGCGTAATGTTTCACACCAACTCTCATTAGAATCCAATATTCTGAAATCCTAAATCTGGAGGATGGCCTCATATGTACTACATTTGGGAGTCTTGCAGCACCAATCAAGGGTCAAAACGGATGGAACTGAAGTGGAAGGGTAAGAAACTTTTTGAATTATTGGGTTGTTTAAATTTCCGCTGCTTTGAATATTTTGAAAAACACTGTAAGTGCAAATGACAAATAGTAAATGAAAAAAAAGTAAGTGCAAATGATAAAAGGTGCAAATGACAAATACTAAGTGACAAATAATAAGTGACAACTACTAAGTGACAACTACTAAGTGACAACTACTAAGTGACAACTACTAAGTGACAAATAATAAGTGTCAAATAGTGTAAGTGCGAAAGATAAAAATGTGATTGGGTGGAGTGAGAAATTTAAGCAGTGAGTAATTGGTGAGAATTGGAGCATTGAATAGAGTATATATTTTATGTCATTGCTGGAGAAGAATGGCTTTCTCTTTGAGTATATGCCTCTGTCTCGCCCAAACCAGAGTCTGAATTATAGTCTAGTTTATATATAGACACATTGCTTCCTATTTTCGGCCTTCCTGCATCCAGTGGCCTCCACATCTTGAATCTCTTGAACGAAGGCTCCGTGGCCCCTCGGGACTATAGTCTAAATGGTCCAGGCTCAACTCTGTTTTACTACACTATACTACTACACTATACTACTACACTATACTACTACACTATACTACTACACTATACTACTACACTATACTACTATTTGAAGCAATTTTGGCTAGAACAAAACGGAATATTAGCATTTCAAGAATCTCATACAAAGAGGGGCTTTGGAGCTGCTTTAATAGCCATACTTTCTACTCTCACATACCTACAAATCCAAAAAAAACTTAATCGTGTAGAGATACTGATGTTTCTTGGAACATAGGGTTTGGTGTTTTCATTCTCTGCGAGCTTTTTTTTATATAATAAGAATTTATATTCGCTTACAATAAATTGTAAATTTGTTTTATTAACTTGAATTTAAGACCATATAGATAATAACATCCTGAACTTTTTATAGTATCTCTAACTTTAGATGGTATATCTAAAGAAGTTATAAGATTATTAATTCTTTAATGAATCTTTTAGATTTACACCTTATTTTTTTTTATTCATTTTTAATTGATGTTCTAACTAAAGATGGATCTACATTATCCCGTCATTTCATAGGTTTTACACCTATTTTATTAAATACAGTATCATATTTTTGATCATGATCATTATACCCGCCTTCGGGGGGATATTTTGGATTTAAAAAGCTAGTATTTATATTCTTTTAAAGTGCCTGGATGATGGTTCATGTTTCAGAATCTAAAACTGAAAATCATGACTCATTCATGTTTAGTGTTTTGTGTTTTTTGTTTGGTCTTTAGGTCTTTACGCGTCCACCAAGTTCTCATGTCCTGTATAATAGTATATACTAATATAAATTACATTTCTTTATAGTATGTACTAATTTAAATTACATCCCTCTATAGTATGTACTAATTTTAATTACATCCCTTTATGGTATGTACTAATACAAATTGCATTCCTTTATAGTATGTACTAATTTTAATTACATCCCTTTATGGTATGTACCAATTTAAATAACATTCCTATATAGTATGTACTAATACAAATTACATCCCTTTATAGTATATACTAATACAAATTATATCCCTCTATAGTATATACTAATACAAATTACCTGTAGATTAGATAACACCAGATCCGCAACGACGGTTGCAGCACCAGGAGGACCTGTGATTAACCAGGGTGTAACCTCCAGTGGATGACTCATACTATAAGACATTGACCTCTTAGTCTCTCAAGATATGTAAGCACTTCAAGGGAAGTGTTTACTTCAGGAGGAGGAGAAGAGTTGTCAGTGCTCATTGAAGTATTATCGATTTTGGTGGGTCTGGTTCTTGGAGGCATCTTGGTATAGTATAAATTACATTTCTTTATAGTATATACTAATATAAATTACATTTCTTTATAGTATGTACTAATTTAAAGAACATTCCTTTATAGTATATACTAATTCAAATTACATTCCTTTATAGTATATACTAATTCAAATTACATTCCTTTATAGTATATACTAATTCAAATTACATTCCTTTATAGTATATACTAATTCAAATTACATTCCTTTATAGTATATACTAATTCAAATTACATTCCTTTATAGTATATACTAATTCAAATTACATTCCTTTATAGTATATACTAATTCAAATTACATTCCTTTATAGTATATACTAATTCAAATTACATTCCTTTATAGTATATACTAATTCAAATTACATTCCTTTATAGTATATACTAATTCAAATTACATTCCTTTATAGTATATACTAATTCAAATTACATTCCTTTATAGTATATACTAATTCAAATTACATTCCTTTATAGTATATACTAATTCAAATTACATTCCTTTATAGTATATACTAATTCAAATTACATTCCTTTATAGTATATACTAATTCAAATTACATTCCTTTATAGTATATACTAATTCAAATTACATTCCTTTATAGTATATACTAATTCAAATTACATTCCTTTATAGTATATACTAATTCAAATTACATTCCTTTATAGTATATACTAATTCAAATTACATTCCTTTATAGTATATACTAATTCAAATTACATTCCTTTATAGTATATACTAATTCAAATTACATTCCTTTATAGTATATACTAATTCAAATTACATATTCCTGTTAGATTCCGGTTACGTCAGCTACTCTGTTTACTATGTTATTTTATTCTTCGATGATTCCTCCGAGGGAGAAATTTGAGGTGCTTATATAGTTGTAGGAGAAGGTGTGCGATGAGACGAGATGACTAATCGGTTATCCGGTGTCAAAAGAAACGACCAACAAAGAAACGACCAACAAAGAAACGGCAGTCAGTCTCGGTGACGAGTAGCTGACTAGTTGACTTTCGTACGCTCTAAAAAACCGATGGGTAGTGAGTCTACCCATGGCCGCTCTAACAATTCCTCTACTATAATATATACTAATACAATTTACATCCCTCTATAGTATGTACTAATTACATGCCTCATAGTATATTCAAAAACGTATCTTGAAAGAGTAAGAGAATCTTTCGACGTCCACCAAATGCTCCACTGAGGGTCCTCTGGTGCGATTATCAAACACTGATTGGCTACATCGTGATTATAGACTCGACTATTTTTTATTGTGAGAATTTTGAGCCAGTAGGGAATGTAAGAGAGGGAGAGGGAGAGAGAGGGAGAGAGAGGGAGAGAGGGAGAGAGGGAGAGGGAGAGAGAGGGAGACGGCTTTGGGTTTCGGTTGCTTATATGCAGTCGCGCCAGTCCTATTTGTCAAAGCACTCAATATTATATAAATCTCCATGATTTTTTCCAAAAAAAAACTCACCACCCTACTAAACACAGCTTCACCATTCATCCTAATTAACAGAATCTGATAAATTACTAAAAGCCCAAGAGTTGTGTTTGGACGGCAGTACAAGAGCCAAGATACCCTAGTTACAGTCCACTTTCATATAGGTAAAGTGGAAATAGGGGGTTTGGAGATTGGGAGTTTGTGGATACTGAAAGTATTTGAATATGGATTTTATTTTATATTTCTTTTTTTTTTTCGGAGATTAGTTCGTGTTTGGGTATTGATTGGCATATAGCTGACAAAATGAGTCAGTCGCATCGAGTGAGAAACATACAAAATGGCGTTAAAAATCAGGATTTTGAGATATGAAATCTATATTAAAGCAAATAGAAGAGAAAACGATTCTATATTTAGCGTAGGTCTTAAAATTGAATTCTGGGAATTTGGGAAGAAGTTGTGCCTGGAACGATCAATATACGCGTATATGCACTCCGCACCAATCCCACCCCCCCCAAATCAATCCCTTTCCACAGTACCATTTTATTCATGTTATTACTTTGGCACTTCAAAGTATCACTCTTCAAACATGTGCTTTAGTATATATTAATATACAGGGATATGGAAGTTGGACCTTACAAGACCAAGGTTATATACCATATTTTAGTGTAGTAGTGCATAGAGGTGCTAGTAGTGCATAGAGGTACTAATCAAAAGTATAGTATACTTCTATAGTCTGTAGGCTGTGTCCACAATATACTTATAGTTATTACTGGATGACAGAATATCGTTTTATTTTTGTTCTATTCTTCGTATCTGAATATGCTTCTATTTTATTCTCAACATTAACTTTATATTTTTTTTTTTTTTTTATATATATATATCTTTATTCATAGGCTACGAGTCTATAAATTTGTTTCGGAGAAAACTTCTTAGAGAAGTGAAAAACTCCGACAGAGAACACCGGAGTGTTTAGAGAAGTGAAAGTTTGCGCAGTGAGTTTTGAGACCTCCGTCTATAATGGCGTTCTAAAAAGATCAACTAAAAACGTCGTCGATAGAACGGTTTAAAGTAGGAGATATTTTTGCGCGTTGAATCTGGCGTCAAAGGAATCAAATCATTGGTAAGGTCAATATCGGTCCGGCGTTTGGTTGGTTTTCTGTAAGTGATCAAAGTCTTGATGTAGTAGTAATAGAGATCAAGCTTTTTGAAATCAGAATCAGGGTTTCCAACAGCCTATTGAATTGAGGGAGTTCCAGACATTTTGCAAGCTTGCCAGATAACTTCAGCCATAGTGCATTCAAAGAAAATGTGTTTGACCTTTTCAAGAATGGCCGTGGAGTAGGGAATTCCACAAAGCGGACAACTAGATGTGGGGAAGATGTGTTGGAGATCATTTCCAAGATGAAAGAGTTGTACGTAGTCATAAGGATGATGAGTCCAAGTAATTTTCTTGAACTTGGACCAAAAGTAAACCCAATCTCTTGTTCCAGCGAGGTCTTTGATGGTTGCACTGGTCACCAAATGATGATAGTAGAGCTTTGTTTGTTTGCTCCGGCTTTTAAAGAGGTTATATTATTCTTTGGGGTGTACGGGTTTCATTTTAGGTTAAAAGCTAACGTATTTGCATTACTTATATTTGAGTTAGAGCACCTTTACCTAGAGCTAGATATGATAAATATTGAATTCTATTCTTACCATTAATATTTGCATTTGCTATATTCTTACCTTCATTACATTATATTTTTAAATACATCCAAGTGCTAATATTATACTTAATATCCTATTTTTTTCCCCAGGAAAATGATTCTCCGCTATTCTTTTCTAACTCATCTGAAAATTTTGCCAGTGCTTTATCTTTTAGATACACTAATCGATTTGAATTTATCATAAGTTATAGTTGAATAATTTCTACAAGCTGTTATATTGTTGTAAGTATAATGTTTATAATTCATCAAGATTTATTAAAACCATTGAACTTATTTGAATCAAATCAGAAGAAAAGTTCCAAATCAAAATGCTCCATATATGCTCCATAAAAACTAAGATTTAGTTATCCCACGAATAAGATCTTTTTGGCTATTATCTTTATTTACAGTACTTCTTGTATACTCCGCTGCTACAATAATTACTTTAATGTGTCATGAACAAAAGTAGTTTTGGATATAGTATAAGATTCCGTGGTACGTTTCAGATCCGTGTAGTGAGTTCCCAGAGAGGAAATGGCTACTTCAGTAGTTGACAGACGGCCGGAAAAAACTAGTCAGCCGGTCAATGAGTTTCAACTTTTGTTTTAGTATATATTATATACAGGGATATGTAAGTTGTACCTTACAAGACCAAAGTCCTATGTAACGGGTCCACAGCGCTTCTTATACTTTTCAGTTCGGCTAGGACTCGTACAGCCTTCATTGTTCAGATTCTGCACAGCCTCCTATTGTCCTTTCAATGGCCTGCGTACAACATATCCTCGAAGTACCTTGCCTCCGTACACGCTAGGTATTCGTTGACAATGAGCCACTCCACATTCATTGTGGTACCTTGGGCTCATCTCCTGGTACGTCATACAATGATGGCAGAGGAGTGCATAATGGAAAGGCCATTGATAGGATTAGACATTGCAGGCCAAATACTGAAATATCTAGAGCATTACGAAAACCAAGCCGTTTTAAATAAATTGTTTTAGATAAATTGTTTTAAATAAATTGTTTTAAATAAATTGTTTTAGATAAATTGTTTTAGATAAATTGTTTTAAATAAATTGTTTTAGATAAATCGTTTGAATAAGCCGTTTTGAATAAATCGTTTGAATAAGCCGTTTTGAATAAATCGTTTGAATAAGCCGTTGATGCTAACATATCAAAAGAAAAATTAAGGTGTATTATAGTAGGTCAATTGAAGAATCCAGTGGGGTTAAGTTACTACTATTCAGTCTAAGACAGCATGGAAAAATGACGGAGTGAGTCTAAGGCAAACCAATCCACAATCCACCATACCAATGGTAATGGTAATATTAATGGTGATGGTAATATTAATGGAATGGTAATATTAATGGAATGGTAATATTAATGGAATGGTAATATTAATGGAATGGTAATATTAATGGAATGGTAATATTAATGGTGATGGTAATATTAATGGTAATGGTAATTGTTAGACCCACCATGGGTAAACACACTACCCATAGAGGTATAGAACCTACGAATGCCAATCACTCTTCCAAGGCGTCAGACCCCGCGACTTGGATCCATACTTTCAGCTTACCTCGTGACATGGCGTTTAACCACCATGCTCCACTTATCTGGTACTCATAGGCTAACTATATAGGTACTCGGATTCCCACCTATTGGGGATCCATCGGCGAATAAACATACAAACAGAGTACTGGACGTAACCAGAATCTAACAGTAATGGAATGGTAATATTAATGGTAATGGTAATATTAATGGAATGGTAATATTAATGGTAATATTAATGGTAATGAGGCCCATGTTGTAGTAGCAAAAGTCCACCACTCTGGAACGAGAGCATCCTTGGATTTGACGGTTGGACGGTTGGACGATTTGACGGTTGGACGATTTGACGGTTGGACGATTTGACGGTTGGACGATTTGACGGTTGGACGATTTGACGGTTGGACGATTTGACGGTTGGACGATTTGACGGTTGGACGATTTGACGGTTGGACGATTTGACGGTTGGACGATTTGACGGTTGGACGATTTGACGGTTGGACGATTTGACGGTTGGACGATTTGACGGTTGGACGATTTGACGGTTGGACGATTTGACGGTTGGACGATTTGACGGTTGGACGATTTGACGGTTGGACGATTTGACGGTTGGACGATTTGACGGTTGGACGATTTGACGGTTGGACGATTTGACGGTTGGACGATTTGACGGTTGGACGATTTGACGGTTGGACGATTTGACGGTTGGACGATTTGACGGTTGGACGATTTGACGGTTGGACGATTTGACGGTTGGACGATTTGACGGTTGGACGATTTGACGGTTGGACGATTTGACGGTTGGACGATTGGACGGTTGGACGATTTGACGGTTGGACGATTTGACGGTTGGACGATTTGACGGTTGGCCCTACTGGTTTTCCTCGGAAGCCACTTGGCCCAATGCCCCCACGAAACCCTTGATAGCATCCCCAGTAATTCCGAGCTGTAGAGAGCACTTTATCGATAGCCACACACGACTCTATACCAATCACCAACTGAAGTTGACTTTACCATGATCCACCCACCAGAATCAAGAGGCTTCACTCATATTAACATAAATAACTCTTCACTAAGATACTCATATTAACATACATAACTCATATTAACATAAATAACTCTTCACTAAGATACTCATATTAACATACATAACTCTTCACTAAGATACTCAGATTTGACAAGCTCATATTCAAAGCTTTGCTAGACATGTGTCACCGCCAAATGTTAAATGTGCATCTGCATCAAGGTGCTGACTATAAATTATACGTGATTTACATGGACTCTGGGTCCAATACAAATCCTACTACGAATCCGGCACATATGAACTTTCTGTTGCATACACTATAGGTAGAACACTACACATAGAGGCATTATGAAGCCTATGTCCGATCCACAATGACCATTCACCAAGTATTTTATTGGTCATTCACCAAGTATTTTATTGGTCATTCCCAAGTATTTTATTGGCCATTCACCAAGTATATTGGTCTTCTCGAATATTCTAGGACAATCATCACCATTGTTCTGGTGGAGAGTTTTTTGGTGCCACGTTTCTCTTAGTTGTAGCCGGTCTTGTTCTTTGAGAAACCATCAACGAATACAAGTACAGGTTTCCAAACGTATTGGAAGAACATAAACTTTCCACGGGCACTGAACAGATCCTCCCAAGTCCAATAGCAAACTAAATATACACTTTTCCGAATAATACCAAGCTCATACCTGAAATTTTTTCATCTTTTTCTTTATTACTAAGCTATTTACCAAACCTTTTAGGGCTCCAACGGTCGTTGTCTTTGAGGGTTCATCTTTTTGATAATCCGAAACTCCTGCTGACTTTCCCGAAAACAAAGTGCTGGGTTTTTTTCAACATCCATGAAATGTTAGTCCGCGTTGCCCACATGTCTGTTTCCGGGCGGATCCCATTTTTTTCTCCACCAAGAATTTTCTTCTCTTTCTCTTTCTCCTTGTCTCCTTGTCTCCCTTGACATTTTGTGTCTTATCCGCTTGCTTTGTTGGATCTGGGGAGAGGGGGGGGCCTGGTCCTCGAGAGTCTATGAGAAGGGGGGTTGTGGTCCCAAGCCTAGTCACTATGAATATTAGATATAGTAGAAATAGCGAATCCATATTAGGCTTTGAGAGAGGTCTATTTTTTGAATTTCTCTGGATGTCTGGTGATAGCTGTGAGTTTCTGCTGTGAGTTTCTGCTGTGAGTTTCTGCTGTGAGTTTCTTTGAGTTTCTTTGAGTTTCTTTGAGTTTCTTTGAGTTTCTTTGAGTTTCTTCCGTAGAAGTTCTTTCTTAGAAACTCTTCCGTAGAAGTTCTTAGAAGTGTTATTGCTGCTTTTGCTTTGGGATTTGCTTCAGAAGTTCTTTTAGGAGATCTTTTTAGAAGTGTTTAGCTTTCAGTGTTTTGCTTTCAGTGTTTTGCTTCAGAAGTCCCTCCTTTAGGTGTCTCTGCTTTGGGTTTTTTTAGTAGTTCCTTTGAAAAGTTCTTGCTTTGAGTGCCTATGCTTAAGAAGTTCTTTTTTCGTGTTTTTTCTTTGAATGTCTGTGTTCGGTTTTGATGGAAAAAAGGGAGGTGTGGATGAGAATAAGGGGGAGCCGGGGGTTTTTATACTTCGCAGTTTGTCGCAATGGCTGCGAAATCCGGTATGCTCGTTTTCTGGTCGCACACATAAAGATTTCGGTCGGCGCATACAACTTTATATTAGATTTTGGTATGGCCGATTTGGGTATTTTGATATTATGGATTTATATGATCGATTTTGATCGATTTTGATCGATTTTGATCGTTGATCATCTCCTGCACAGGCTGAACCTCGTATCTATATCCAACACTAGGATATATGTCAGATTCTGGTTACGTCAGGTACTCTGTTGACTAGGTTATTCCCCGCCCAATCCGTCTAGAGGAACCATCGCACCTTATATAGACCACTATGGCATGTAGAAATAATCGTAGTGAGGGCCAAAGGACCGCCCAATTTCTGGTCGACCAGTAAAGGGTTTCAACATCCACGTAGGTAGTTTACTACCCATGGTGGGTCTAACAGTATAGCTATGATCTGCTGCAGTCAGATTTATATGTGGACCTGTTGTACAGTCAAGATTTCTTTCTCAGTCCATAAGACATAATGGAACAACTGGATAAACGTGTTACTCCAAGCGATGTCAATGAATTTGGCAATCCAATAGTCCAGGAATTGATTGAGAACTTGAATTCAATAAACAGATCTCCCGTGAAAATGGTCATCGTTAACTCCAAGTTTTGGATTCAGTGAATTGGGAAATGTTCAACTAGTTTTTAAGTTCAATGAATGAATCTTCGATCCCCAAATTCCCTCAAATTCCCCCAAAATGAGTACTTAAATTTGGGGATCGAGATGGAGAACTTAACTTCAATAATCAAGGGTTCTTTAATGAATTGGGGAACCTTCAATGATTTAAGATCTTCAATTGGGGAAGAAGAGTGAATACCTAAATTCAGGAATCCCCCATAAAATTGAAATCTTCCACGGTCCGGGAATCTTTAATAAATTAAAAAACTCCAGTGCATCGAGGAAAAAAAAATTCCCGAATTCCCATACCAAAATGAGAACTCAACTTCAATAGTCAAGGGAACTCCTCCTATTGAGGACTCAAATTAGGGAATGTTCGATCCCTAACTCCCCAAATTCATTCAATAATCAAGGACCAGTTGAAATGGAAATGAAATGTTTCATTTTGGAATATTGTTGTTTCATATTTGGAAAGTTGTTGTTTCGTGCTTCATATTTGAAAAAGCTGGAGTTTGTTGATGGTTCAGGATTGTTCAATTATGAAACGTACGCGTACTGCGCCAAGTTGACCACTCTCAAGCACTCAATACAGTCAATCTCTGGGGACCTCTAATCTCCCTAATTTTTCACCTGTAGGCATTGTAAAGGTAATTGGAAAATTATCTCCAGACATTTGGATAATGGGACAATTCGACCATTGAACATTGGACATTGGACATTGAACATTGGACATTGGACATTGGGGCTTTGAGCCAGTCAATTATAGACCACACAGAACCTGGAAACTTCCCCTAGTCGAGTACTTAAATTGGGGATCGAAGAGACCTTTAATGAATTGGGAATCTTCAATTCCAAATCCCCCAAACTTCCTCAAATTGAGAACCTAAATTCAATAATCCAGGAACTCCGATGAAGTTGGGGATCTTCTATCTCCCAATTTCCCAAAATTTATCCCAATTTCCCAAATTTACTCACATGAGAAGTTAAATTTGCCAGAATGATGCTTGAATTTGGAAATCCTTGATCCCCAAATTCGTTCAATAATCCAGAGACCTTTAATGAATTGGAAATCTTCGATCCCTAAATCTTCCCTAATACCAAATACCTAATTCAAGAATTTCCAATGAATTCAGCAATCTTCGATAATCAAGAGATTTCCAATAGAGCATTATTCAAAAAAATATTCAATAAAGGACCATTCAATAAGTCAATGACAATCTCTAATGGTCCAGGGATCTTCAATGAATTAGGATTTTCAATGCCCCAAGCTGCCCCAAAATGAGAACCTAAATTTAATAAACAGGAACTCCAATGAATTGGTGTCTTCAGCAATCAAGGGATGTTCAATAATCAAGGGAAGTCCAATAAAGAATTGTTCAAAAAGGAACCTTTATCAGTTCAGGGATCTTCAATGCCCCAAACTCCCCATACTAAAATGAGAACTTAAATTTGGGAATGTTCGATTCCAAATTCCCATACCAAATAAAAACTTAACTTCAATAATCCTGGGAACTCTCATGAGTTTGGGAATCTTCCATTCCCAAATTTCTCCAATGGAGAACTTGACTTCAATAATCAAGGGAACTCCAATAAAGCATTATTCAATAAGGAGTCTTCAATGGATCTGGGAAAATTCGATCCCAAATTCCCCAAACTTCCCAACCAAAATAAGCTTCAATTTACTTATCTTGGGATCTCCAATAGTAAAGCAATTATCTTCCCCAAACTTTCCCGGAACGAGTTATTAATTTGGAATTCTCCCTAATACCAAATGAATACTTAATTCAGCAATTTTCAATAAAATTGGAGTCTCCAATGGTCCAGTATCTCCAATAATCCAGGAATCTCCAATAGTCCAGTATCTCCAATAGTCCAGTATCTCCAATGGTCCAGTATCTCCAATAGTCCAGTATCTCCAATAGTCCAGGAATCTCAATAGCATTATTCAACCAGGAGTCTTCAATAAGATCAACAAAAAAGGAATCTTTTCAATGGCAATCTTAGTTCAGGAGTCTCAAGAACCCAAATTCATTCAATAATCCTGAGGCGTCGAATGAACTTGAAATCTTCGATCCCAACCTCACTCAATCCTTCTCTTCTTATCGCCCTCCTCCAATACCCCCCTCTTCCGACTGACCCCAGCAACCGGCTGGTGACTCAAGGCAATGTTCATGCCAGCCTCTTCCTGCAGATCCGGGTCGTCGTGCATGTCCATGCCGAGATCGTCCGCGGTGCCGCAGTTGAGCCAGTTTTCCGGCACCGCGATTGGCTCGGAGGGAAGGGTTTCCGCGGTGAACCACTGCGACTGGAGGTGGGAGTTTTGGTGATGGTGGAGTTTTGGAGATGTTGCATTTGACGCCATATTTGGTGCCACATTGTGCGCGCAGCCGTCTGACGCTTCTGAGTCTGAATCATAGTGAAATGCCAGACACGTGGATAACGCTTCGTAAAGCTCACCCACACTTGCTGATTTAAATACAAGTCCTGAGATTTCACCTCTTTTTCCTGACATTTTGGTTCCCTCTGAATGCCCATTCTCCATTTCTTCTGTCCCATTCTCTGTCCCATTCTCCGTCCCATTCTCCGTCCCATTCTCTATTCCATTCTCTATTCCATTCTCTATTCCATTCTCTATTCCATTCTCTGCCCCATTCTCTATTCCATTCATGCCTTCTGCTGTCCAATTCTCTGTCCCGATTTCTAGCTCGATGGGCTGCAATGCTTGGTCACTCCCCATGATCTGCAAATACAATACCTCCTGCCCATTGCTTTCCTTCATAGCATGGAGAACCACCTGAGTATATGGAACGTCCACGCCTGCATGGAGCACAGGCACATAGAGCACTAAGCTAGTGTTGAGGACGTAGATGGTCACGGGATGTTGCGAGAGAATGCTGAAGAGTTGGTGGTGGTCTCCAGTCACTTGGACCTCGGTATGGATTGCACCGGCATATAACACCGCCTTGTCGCCGTCCATGTGCAGGTACCGGGCGGGGGTTTGCGCCCGGAACACCTGGAGGGGTACCGTGTTTTCTACGTTGGGAGGCTCGCATATTGCCCGAGACATCGCTGTGTGCTGGTGAAACCCTTGGGGGTGGTGATGCTGGGGAAGTGCACTTTTCGCCTGAATGCGCGTGGTGTACGGGTGCAAGGGCTATAGAAATCGTCTAATTAATAGCATACAGACTCCACAACGTGGACTCCGGCTCATATACTTGTTGCTTCGAGAATCCCTCGGATCTCTGCATCTTTGGACCTTTGCTTCTTTATTCCTCGGATCTCGGCATCTTGGGACCTTCTTTGAATCCGATCTATCGTTGGACTTGTTTCTCGGATGCGGACCCGGATCCTGGCACGTAGAGTCGCGAGTTAAGCCAGTTGCTCGAGCCCTCAGTGGCCGGTCTCGGTCGGTCTCGCCTTAAGTCACCAGCATTATAATGCGGGATTACCCCGAGAGCTTTCGGATCAAGCGCAGAAACACGGGGCTATGCGAAGAACTCTCCAAGTCCTTCTTGATCTTCTTGCGCCGCTCCACCTCGTGCCTCTTCCTCTCATCCTCCGATGGAGGTAGAGCCTCGTTGACCAAGTCCGCACGGCGGGCTTCTTCAAACGTGGTGATGGCACTCTTGAGGCCCTCACGTCCATGCGACAACGAGCCCTTGGGTAGGATACCTTCGTTCATGCTCTTGAGCTTCTCCACTTGCTCCGACTCCTCTCGCAACACCTGGTACATTCTGGACACACGGCCAATGGCCAAGATCTTTTTGCGGAGTGCCAAGCGCTTTTCCTCGAGCGAAGCAGCCGCTTGTTCGGGGGTTTCACCCGCAATTGAGCTGGGGTACGCGTCTTCCATCGAGACTGGCGCTTGGGCTGATATTGGAGACGGCTGGGGGGTTTCGCCGGCAGCAAAGTCCGTTTCCTCTTCTAGTTCTTCCTCCGTGCACACATTCAAGATCGACACCAACATATCGGTGACCTTCTCGCCCACAAACGGCAACGACCACGTAAACACGTCCATGAAGTGCGGGAGCCAGTAAGGGTGTGGCGACGAGTTAAACTGACGGATGTTCATCACGTTATCCTCGTACTTCAACACCGCAGCCTTATTATTGTAGGTATCCAAGTAGTTGGGGGCACTGAACATGGTGAGGAGTGAGGGGAAACCCATGGTTTTCGTCCGCTTGTACATGCGGTAGCCCAGGTCCTGAGCCTCGTGGGCACGGATCACTGACAACAAGCCCGTGCGTTCCAAGAACTGGCACGAGGCCTTATAAGTGAAGGCATAGGAGCATCCACGCACGGAGTTCTTGAGGAACGCCCGGTCGATGTTATCTTCATCATAGTCCTCCACCGGATCGGCCCAGAGGAGATCACACATCAAGCCTCGGGTGGGAGGCTCACGGAACCGGTCCAAGTCGTGAAGATCCTGCAAGGTTCTTAATTCCGGCGAAAGACCACCATGCACACAGAAAAATTGCTTGTTCATAATAGCAGCCAAGGGGAGTGCATTGAACGACACCAAGCACTCATTGTACACACGTTCCGAGTACTTGTGCAAGCATTCGGCCTTGAATGTGAAGTAATCCGTCAAGTGTTTGCATTCGTGGTTTCCCCGCAACATCCAGAACGTTTTTGGGTAATTGAGCTTCAACGAATAGAGGTACACCAAGCACTCAATGGAGAACGAGCCTCTATCCACATAGTCACCCAAAAACAAGTAATTGGTCAGCGCAGGGTCACCTCCAACCTCAAACAACTTCATGAGGTCATAATATTGCCCGTGCACATCCCCACACACCGTCACGGGCGCAGGCACGGTCAAAAGATTGGGCTCACTGGCTAAGAGCTCACACGCCGCCAGAAGAATACGGATAATCTGCTTTTCCGTAAGTCGGCCTTCCTGGAAAAAGTGCTGTTTCAAGAATTGATGGTTAGGGAGCCCATTGGGGAGGAACACGTCATCATCCGCCGGGGAAAACGTGGCGGGGTGCTGCACCGACTTGACCACCCGTTCGGTGGTGCACACCTGCTCGCCATCATCGGTGGTGACTATGGTGGGGCCGGGCGAGGGCGGCCTCTCATTGCACCTGGACGACGAGATGGCGTCCAAGGCGTTTTTGACATGCTTGCGGTTTTCCTGGGCGCTGGAAGACATTGGGGTATGAGGAGGAGGAGTGTGGAATGTGGATAGCTGGGTGACCGCGGCCCCACGTGACCACGCACGTGATCCCACACATGAAACAGCTATTGACCACGAACCAAACCAGATACGAGACCAAATGGCTCAAAGGCCATGTGTGGATACTGAACCGTCTTCGGATAAACGGATTGGAAAGCTGCCAGAGTCTTGGATATTGGAACGCCTGGAGTGTAATGTAGCCACATGACAGAAGGTCACGTGATGGATGATCGATAACGGCCAAGTCACGTGATAGCAATCACATGTACAGCAACTACAACACCAAGCCCACACCTGTAATAGCAAAGACAGCAAAGCCTGGGGCAGCGGCGTGACGTCACGGCACGTGAAAATACCACGTGACCATGAACAACCAACCATAGGCCATAAGTCATAGGCCATACAAGGAACTAGATTCTTTAGAAAGACCAGATCTGGGCACATTCTGCTTACTGACTAAATTTAGCAAAGTCAATTATCACCAGAGGTACAAGGTCACATGGCTCTTAACCGTGACATACTAACTATACTGACCAGGCATTTAACAATGACATACTGACTGTGAATTAAACTATGACATGACTAAATTAATTGCTGACACTAACAAGACAATTAACTACCTTCATATATTAAATTACCCAATTTATTGAGTAGTATCCACAGTTGTTCATTGAGAGTACAGCTAGTACAGCTAGTACAGGAGTAGTATTAGGCTCGACTGATTTATTATGGTAAGACGATATTCCCAGTCACTCATTCTTAAGTGTTGATGAAATGGATTAGTGAAATACGGCATATAGACCTAGTGATATGACAAGAAATGATCTCTAGTGACTACCACCATCACTAATATTAGCATCTGGGGCATGACACAATGACAGAAATTCCTTTGACATGCAAGGAAATATTTTTGACCGGCCACATCAGTTACATCTATATGCAGTAATCGCCTGTATCCTGTAGCCACCAGCACAAATTATCTTATGAGTATGTTCTATAACAGGATCTGTAGCCCTATTTTCTTTTCTTTATTTGTACCAACAGGTGCACCATTAGCTTTGGTGCCATTTTAGGCAGACGCATAAATGCCCCCAGCAACGTGACTTCCTAGGGTTCGTTCAGACTGTACGAGCTCAACAGTTTCGTCATTCTATTATTCAGTCTCGTCATTCTGTTATTCAGTCTCTTCATTCTGTTATTCAGTCTTGTCATTCTGTTAGTCTATATATTGAACGTATTCCTTACCCTGAAGTTTATCATGGTATGTATTGATCCTGGAATAGCCGAAACTCCCTATTGATCCAAGGGGCTAAACCCTCACTCTTATATACACTGGTTGGAAGCAACCCTGCATATACATGAAACACGAGCACGTGATATGCAAGTGTTACCCGTCCGGCATACTTTGGATCTCAGTATCCTTATAAGATCGTTTCCTAACACAGACATCCAGTATATTGATTGAGGTGAAGCACACACAATAGTATAATCAGACTATGGATTAGACGACCAATCAGAATCGAATAAGTCTGAACACTAGTGGAAGCATGGAGGGCCCAAATTAGAACCCGGGTTAAGGTCTCTACACTGGGCTTAGATACATAGATATAGATATAGATATAGATATAGACAGAGGTAATGGATATAGACAGAAGTAATGGATATAGACAGAAGTAATGGATATAGACAGAAGTAATGGATATAGACAGAAGTAATGGATATAGACAGAAGTAATGGATACATATAGATAAAAAGGACCAGACAGAAATCAAGAGGTAGGAATCACAGGTAGTAGTAGATNCATATAGATAAAAAGGACCAGACAGAAATCAAGAGGTAGGAATCACAGGTAGTAGTAGATAATACCAGTATTGGAGTAGTACAGGAGTACAAGAGTAGTTTTTCAGTAGTAGAGCTTTTAGAATCGCATATTATTTAGGATGTAGTATTTAGATATAGTATTCAGATATAGTATTTAGATATACTATTTAAGATATACTATTTAGGATATACTATTTAGGATATGGTATTTAGGATCTGGCAGTGGCTGCAATAGGGCAAGTAGAACTCCACAAACAATAACGTCAGGGCAGTGACGTCATCAAACGTCTCCTGTGTTAGCTCTGCAGGAAGCTCTTTGTCGGCGAGATCCCCGGGTGTCTTAATGGCCGCCGGCGACGCTACCACACATGCTAAAATTATGGCATCAAAATCATGACATTTATCGGAATAACCAGGAGCCAGTAGAGTCAGTAAATTTAGAGTAGAGCTAGTATATTTCTACATACAGTCTACAGTGGAGTCAGTAGAGTCAGTTTAGGCTACAGCACACTTAGAATGTATAGTATAGTTGGTAATACAGTGGTCAGTAACCAGTATGAATGTGTACTAATATAGTATTTAGATATAGTATTTAGGATATAGTCTTAAATAACTGTGAGAGAAACGTGGCATCGAAAAATTATGCTTTAATGAAAACAGGCTCGAACATTGTTTCCTGTGAATTTATG
>NLAL01000264.1:0-21131 GCA_002374735.1 Metschnikowia sp. 13-106.1
TGTAGTTTTTTGATTTTGTAGATTTTAAATTTGTGTGTTTTGGGATTTTGTAATTTTGGGATTTTATAGTTTTTTGATTTTGTAGATTTTAAATTTGTGTGTTTTGGGATTTTGTAATTTTGGGATTTTATAGTTTTTTGATTTTGTAATTTTGTGATTTTGATTTTACAGTTTTGTGGTTTTTTGATTTTATAGTTTTGTGGTTTTTTGATTTTGGGATCTTGTCGTTTTTTGAATTTGTAATTTTGGGATATTGTCGTTTTTTTTGATTTTATAGTTTTGTGATTTTACAGTTTTGTGATTTTGTAATTTTGGGATATTGTAGTTTTTGCATATTGTCGTTTTTTGAACTTGTCGTTTTTTGATTTTTTAATTTTAGGATATTATGGTTTTTTGATTTTATAGTATTGTGACTTTGTAGTTTTGTGATCTTATAGTTTTGTGACCTTGTACTTTTGGGATATTGTACTTTTGTAAACTCGTAAACATCTCCAATTCCAGATCCTGCATTTTGCTTTTTAATGATTAGTACAAATTTATAATCCAAAATGTTGGGACCGTGAATTGTTAGCCAGGAAAATTGAGTACTCGTAAAATCAGGTAATCTTTATGTTTTCAACTTCAAATATTGGAAAGTACTGGTTTATTGTTCTTGAAGTGGGAAAACCACGAATTCTTTTTTCTAAATTTAATGATTTGTGACTTCAAATAATTGTACGTGGTAGAATTGTAGAGTTCGTCCTAATCCGGTAACTTCAGCGTCGTATAATTGTATATTCTGCACGCACATGTACTTCCCCAACTCGTAATAATGCAAACTGTGTCCCAAATAGGTATTTGAAAGCTCGTAAAATTAGGGTTTTCCGAATTTGGTAATTTAATTTTAGTACGCTATGGTTTTGTATGGGTTGTATTTTTGTGACTCGTAAAATTGATGATTGTCAATGCATAATCTCGTACAATTGTAGAGTCGTCATGCACGAATTCGTAAAATTGATGATTTCCAATGCACCATCTCGTAAAATTAATGATTGTCAATGCATAATCTTGTAAAATTGTAGAATCGCCATGCACGAATTCGTAAAATTGTAGAATCGCCATGCACGAATTCGTAAAATTGTAGAATCGTCATGCACGAATTCGTAAAATTGATGATTGTCAATGCATAATCTCGTAACATTGTAGAATCGCCATGCACCAATTAGTAAATATATCGATTACGAAATTGATAATTCGTAAATTTGTGTTTTTGCCTAACTTAAAAATGTACATTGGTAAAATCTTTTATGATATAGAGTATTAGGAGATATGCAAATGTGTAAATTTGGAAGACTAGTAAACTGTAGAATTGTAAAGTCTAGAAGATTATGGACTCTAAATTGTAGATTGGTGAAATGGTAGACTCGTGAAAATCAGGTCTCTCAACCTATGTTTTAGTATATATTAATATACAGGCATATGTAAGTTGTACCTTACACAAACAGTCTGATACAACATGGCCACCGCACCTCTTATACTTTTTGTTTGTCTAAGGTCTTCTTAGGCTTATTATTCAAAGTCGGCAGTTTTATTGTTCAAAGTCGGCAGTTTTATTGTTCAAAGTCTGCACAGTTTTATTGTTCAAAGTCGGCAGTTTTATTGTTCAAAGTCGGCAGTTTTATTGTTCAAAGTCGGCAGTTTTATTGTTCAAAGTCTGCACAGTTTTATTGTTCAAAGTCGGCAGTTTTATTGTTCAAAGTCGGCAGTTTTATTGTTCAAAGTCGGCAGTTTTATTGTTCAAAGTCTGCACAGTTTTATTGTTCAAAGTCGGCAGTTTTATTGTTCAAAGTCGGCAGTTTTATTGTTCAAAGTCGGCAGTTTTATTGTTCAAAGTCTGCACAGTTTTATTGTTCAAAGTCGGCAGTTTTATTGTTCAAAGTCGGCAGTTTTATTGTTCAAAGTCGGCAGTTTTATTGTTCAAAGTCTGCACAGTTTTATTGTTCAAAGTCGGCAGTTTTATTGTTCAAAGTCGGCAGTTTTATTGTTCAAAGTCGGCAGTTTTATTGTTCAAAGTCTGCACAGTTTTATTGTTCAAAGTCGGCAGTTTTATTGTTCAAAGTCGGCAGTTTTATTGTTCAAAGTCGGCAGTTTTATTGTTCAAAGTCTGCACAGTTTTATTGTTCAAAGTCGGCAGTTTTATTGTTCAAAGTCGGCAGTCTTATTGTTCAAAGTCTGCACAGTTTTATTGGCCTTCAGTGGCCTGTAAACAGCATATCCACAAAGTATCTTTCCTCTGTACGTTCTAGGTACTTGTTGACTTGTTTCGTAGAATTGTCGGCTCGTAAACTATAGATTTGGAAGAACCCTTTCGTTTGGGTAGGACGAAAAGTGGTAACTGCCAAATTGAGTATTAGTGGATTTATAGATTTTCAGAGTCTTTTGTACGTGTGTAGTTTGTATGGTTTAAGCGTGGTAAGCAGATTCACGATGTATAAACTCGTTAGTTGTGAGAGGAATAATTTGTACACTGATAAGTTCTAGATTCTCAAGATATGAACCATCATTCGGAAACTGTTGATTGTATGGAGTTATATTTGGAAAACGTGTAGAATTCTGACGTATAGTGTATTAAATTTGTTTAATAGTGATGCAAATTCCGGTAAAATTGTATATTTGTATGTATGATCTCGTAAAATTGTATGTATGATGTCATAAAAGTGTATGTATGATCTCGTAAAATTGTGTATTTGTATTTATGATCTCGTAAAATTGTATATTTGTATGTATGATATCCAAAAAGTGTCGATTTTTTTGAACCCTTCACTGTGTTGATGCCCGATTTGCTATTAGATAATTATTGAATTGTACAATAACAATCAATCTCTAACAAATATTGGATCCACAATGCTGCAATGACTGTTATCTTGAGAGCAAGCAATTTTGCCTCGAGCGTGGAAACAGCGATAGTTTTCTGTAACTTGGATCTCCACAGCACTGGTAATCCACCAAGCGCTAGACAACGACGAAACCCAAAAGTGGACCGACAATCACACACACAAACGAGTACAACAAATTGATTCTGGTGGCAGCCTTAACGGATGTGTTCATTCCCACCACCAAACTCGTGTACATGAAGTCGTTGGGCATGTACCAGATGAAATTGATAAGACAGGTTGACAAGAGCAGCCCACACTCCACGGTCCTTCAAAAGCGGGAATGCGATGATGGCGAACTTGGCCACTTTCCACTCCCACTAGATAAGAACAGGAATCAAGCACACTCCAACCACAAGACGACCGATGATGTGGGCCTGTTTCCATGTAGTGGTGGAGCTGACGTAAGTAGCCGTCTTATTACCGGCAAAAGTAAAAGGCACCAAGATGAAGCCAAACACGCAAATAATAAGACGAATACCATAAACATCGATTANAAGTAAAAGGCACCAAGATGAAGCCAAACACGCAAATAATAAGACGAATACCATAAACATCGATTACATGAGACCAAATGTCGTTGTGCCTTTGAGATACCGAAGTACTCTTTTGGCAGCACTTGAATGTTTGTTCAACAGATCTTTTAGGTATCTGGAAAGTTTCAGCACATTGAAGTTGAGGTCAAAACGAATAGTGTTTGAAGGAAAGAATAACGATATGCTTCTATTCTTGACATCATTAGTTTTGTTTCCCAAAGATGAACAGAAATGCTAAATCTTCCTTTGTTCCATAAGGTGAAGGAACGTGCTGAACAGTTGAATAATTGCTCAGTTGAATAATTGCTCAGTTGAATAATTGCTTAGTTGAATAATCGCTCAGTTGAATAATCGCTCAGTTGAAGAATCCCCCAGTCAAACAATCCCTCAGTCAAACAACCCTCAGTCAAACATTGGCCTGTGGAACCCACTGTGAATAACATACTGTGGAATAAATACCGATGTAAATAATGTAGTGCATTGTGGATGGTAATGTGTAGTGGTATGGGTGGTGATGGACTTTACATAGGTTATTCACTAGGGTAATTAATATATGCACATGAAGTTCTGTAGTTAGTGGTCATTGTAAGAAGGTGCGGATTACTGGATAGGCAAAGAATACTATGCACACTACAACTATGGATCGGTATTCCGTTCCATCACAAGATTCTTCATCTCTATATTTTGTAAATTTCTCAAAACTCGATTCTGCTGGTACAAAATTTGAACTACATTGTCAATAGTTTCGCAATAGAGCATCAATATAGTCACCCAAATGCAATTTAAAGTATCCATTTCCCACCACAATATTCCTACCCAGAAATTTCTTGGCCTCTCCTAAATCCTTCATTTGAAAGCTGCTACCAATTACCAAGATCATCCACAAATAATGCTATGAATGTTAAGGTGTTCCTTTTCTTGTTCTGGTAGATGCATGTTTCATTGGTAGCTCGTTTGAATCCCAATTTGGAGATTTTGTCATTAATCACTTGGTTCCACACAAGCGGGGCTTGCTTAAAACCATACAAGGTATTGTTTCAAGACACACTTGTTCGTCGAAACCTTGAGCTTTTGGGGATAGCCTGGAATCTGTTTTATGTAAATATCTTGTCAATCTTACCGTTAAGAAAGGCTGTTTTCACGTCCATCTGGTAAATAATCATCTTATGGTGAGTGGCAAGTGCAAGAAGAATTCATAAACTCTCGTAAAATTGTCGATTTCTAATTCACAATCTCGTAAAATTGTCGATTTCTAATGCACAATCTCGTAAAATTGTCGATTTCTAATGCACAATCTCGTATAATTATCGATTTCTAATGCACAATCTCGTAAAAATGTCGATTTCTAACGCACATCCTCGTAAAATTGTCGATTTCTAATGCACAATCTCGTAAAATTATCGATTTCTAACGCACAATTTCGTAAAATTATCGATTTCTAACGCACAATCTCGTAAAATTGTACATTTGTGTAATTTTTGCAATTATGCCTTTGTGAAACGCTAAAACTTTAAACTTAGTAAAATGTACTTTTGTGAAATTGACGTCTTTACTTACTACAGTCATGATCTGATTGGATTCCTGCATACAAGCTTCAGAATTGTAAAGTCGTAACTTCAACAGACACCTAGTATGTACAGATTTAGTACTTTGAATATATTATGTGCAAACCAGTGATATACTATGTGTAGGTTACTGAGTAGATGGTTGGTCTTGTAATGCATAACCTAATATTCCTGTATATTAATATACAAACATTTGCTGACACGTAAATTGCAAAAATGGACTTTTTCCGGCACGAATTTGGATTTTTATGGAGTCGTTTAGATATTTCCTTTCTTCTTTTTGATTTTTGATTTTTAAACTGCAAAAATTGCGGAATCGTACTTTACAAGCTCGTAAAATTTTGAATTTTGTTCATATTCCGTAATTTGCAGCCACATGGAATTGTGAATTTTGTCCATATTCGGTAATTCTGGCCTCGTATATGTGTAGACTTTGTCCCAATGCGGTAAATTATACAATCTGGAAGTAGTAGAGCTGTCCGAATTGGGTAATTTGAAGTCTCAGAAATTTGCGTATTTCGTTAACTCGTGGTTTTGCAAACCGGGGTTTTGTGGAATTTTGGTTTTTTATAGACTCGAGAAATGTTGACTCCGAAAAACAAAAAAAATTGTTCATTCCGAAAACCCTAGTCATTTTTGTTGTTTCCTTTAAACTTTGGCTTTGTGGACTATATATTTTTAAATTGTAAAGTTTTAGAATGGTGATTTCCATACTTGTAATATAGCAAGGGAGAAAGACCTGATATTCGTGAGTTGTTGGTCACTATTATAGTAGTATACTTCAAGATAAAGTAGGAACGCTTGTCTGCGAGACTCCTTTCCAGAATGTTTGGAGATACCAGTATCCTCCATCTGGGCATCCTGGAAAAAACCAGAGTCCGATGACATGTTCATTTGAATTTCATCTTTGATCAATTGAGGAGGGTCAATTTGAGTATTGTTAATTTTTGAAGAAGAACCTCGTAAAATTGTTGATTCTTAATGCAGAACCTCGTAAATTTCTAGAATTCTGACGCACTAATTCGTAAAATTATAGAATTCTGACGCATTAATTCGTAAAATTATGGAATTTCAATGCACAGTTTCGTATATTTGTATATTTTTAATGTGTGATGTAAAATTGTGGAATTATGTTTTGTGGAATTTAAGCTTGTTTAATAGTGTATGTGGAAAAATTTAGATTTTTCAGACTCAAAACGTTTGTACTTGTGAGCCAACTTCTAATATTTTTTGGGTTTTCGACACTGTGGAATCGTCACTTTGCGACCTGTAAACTCGTGAAATTGGAAAAAATATGGAAGACTTTTGTTCAAAAAGTAACCTTGTGGCAATTTCGGGAGTGTAGATTCCAAAATAGGAAATTGGTGAATTTGTGGATTCCCGAATAGGTTACTCCCACATTGTAAAAAGTTGAAGTTGGGAATTGTAAAAAGGTGAAGTTGGGAAATTGTAAAAAGGTAAAATTGGGAAATTGGAAAAAGGTAAAAATGAGAAATTGGAAAACTGGAAAATTGGAAAACTAGAAAATTGGAAAATTGGAAAACTGGAAAATTGGAAAATCAAAAAAATGGGAGTTTGTGATTATTGTATTTACTGAGATCACAAAAGTTTGAAAATTTTGTAGGTCTGCAGCCTTGTACAAGTTCGAAATTATTATTTGGAATAGCTTCAATTGGATGCGGGTTTGGTAAAATTTCAATGTTTGAGAAATTTAAATTGTGGGGCATCAAATTGTAGAGCATCAAATTGTAGAATCGTGAATTTTAGTTTTATAGTTTGTTGTGTCTGGTGAAAACAGAGCATTAAAATCGTAATATTGGAGGTTGGCAAGGTCGCAACGTGGATTTGTGGCCACAAAAAAACTGGAATTTTCTTTTTATGGATTTGTCAATATCCACAAATTTGTAGTACATAAATTGTGGCTTTGTGTAGACAAATTGTAGATCTTTAATGGATAGCTTCGCAGAGTGGTCGAAATGTACTGCACAGACTCGTAAAATGGTAGAATCTTGATGCAAAGTCTCGTAAAATTGTAGAATTCCCATGCATAGTTTCGTAAAATTGTAGAATTCCCATGTATAGTTTCGTAAAATTGTAGTTTTTAAATGCAAAGTCTCGTAAAATTGTAGAATTCCCATGCAAAGTCTCGTAAAATTGTAGTTTTTGAATGCAAAGTTTCGTAAAATTGTAGAATTCCCATGCAAAGTCTCGTAAAATTGTAGAATTCCCATGCAAAGTCTCGTAAAATTATACTTTTTAAATGCAAAGTCTCGTAAAAATGTTGGTTTTCAAGGTAAAAGCTCGTAAAAGTGTGCACTTTAGATGCAAGTGCTGGTAGAATTGTATAATTCTCATGCATTAACTGGTAAAATTGTGGTACTTTATCTTTACTCGTAAAATGATAGATTTGCAATGTGCATTATTGTAAATGTGTCGAGTTCCGATGCCTTGTAAACTTGAATCACTCGATGATCTTTCAAAAAATTTTGTACTTGAATTTTGAGTCCTGGAAGATAAAAGGGTACATTTAAACTTCTCAACTTTTCATCATGTGTTTTTGTTGAGAGTTTCCAAAAAGACTTGCATAGACTGGAACGCTTAACTTGTTTCTTCTTGACTTGTGCCACATATATTAACTAGAATCTCTGTCTTGTGGTCTGTTTCGATCCTCCTCTACCAAGAGCGAGATCCCCTCTTTATATACCACGTCACCAGAAATTCCGTTCTCCTGTACCGGACATATTAATCCCTTGTCTGAAGTCAAAGTCAAGCCCTATGACTCCTGACACCAATACCCGGTTTGTATTATCCGTCTGCACATATACAATCCTCGGAACCTTATGAGACTTGTCCCTTCATCCAATTCCACTGTACTGCAGATAACACATTGCCTGCATTCACGGGTCAGGAAATCTCACACGTTCAACACTTTTTGTATACGTTTGTATCCAGGGATATATAAGTTGTGCCTTACAAGGCCAGAGTCTTAGACGTGCGAGGTGGGTGCTTTTCACTCACTATGTTAGACCGCGCTCACGCACGTGACTGTGGTCATGTGAAGGCTCACCCCAATATAAAAAGACAAGCTCGCGCTATTTAACACCACCAAAAACATACACCACCAAAAACATACACCAAAAATACACACCACCAAAAATACACACCAAAAATATACACCAAAAATATACACCACCAAAAGGAGGACATACAGTCTTTTTCAAAACTATTGAGACCAGCGCGCCAATATGTTTCAAACCACATTAGGAAACTTTAACTAACCAACAACTCAAAACGTTACTGTTTTAATATTTATTAGAGACTTCACATAAACCATTTATTTCGAAGTTTTGATCCTTAGCAATTTTTGAGTCATAAGTACAAAACTTCTGGAACTTTCGGTTTGTTTGATTATGCTAGTGTGGTTTGAATCGTTTTGCCGCACTGGTATGAATCGTTTTGATAAACACTGTACTAAGATGTCTCCCGACACCAGACCCAGCAATATTAATGGTGTAGAGGTACTGATGTTTACATCGGACTTGGACTGATTCTCTTCACACTGGTGATCTGCTCATAGTGCATCACTTAGACGCATCCAACGCCTCTACGAAGTACATCGACTCCGTACATGCTGGGTACTCGTTGACAGTTGCTTTGGCTGCTGGATCCAAATGTCAAGTCCGACCCAATTGTTTCCCAACCAAAATCAGCTCTCCAAGAAAGTGTCAATACTCACAGAAGATGAGCTTTTGACGGGTCAATTGTGATAGGAGTCTATTAATATGACCGAAAAAAAACCCCCGAGTAAATGTGATAAATGATTTGGGTATAAGTTGGGACAAGGGTTTCAACTTCTTCTGTGCTTGTGACTTTTCTCGGGAATATCAGCACACTGTCATCACTCACGTTTTGGTTGCTTTCTACTCCAGTCAATAGACACAAAAGAAAGATTGACAGGAAGATAGTGTTGTTAAGATGGTTGGCTGGCTGGTAATACTTTCAGTCGTCTGGTAAGGTAGATTGTGTTGTAAAGGGTAGATTGTCTTGTAAAAGGTTGTCTTGTAAAAGGTTGTCTTGTAAAAGGTGGTCTTCACTGTATACAAATTGGTTTAATTGGTATACCGTTAAAATGTGGATTTGTATATTTGACATTCTTGTAGACTGGTAGTATGCAGACTCGAGTAGACAAGACGAATCTCTTAATTTTTAACAGCACATGAATTTGTCAATTCGTAAATTACGAAAACTTGTGGATGTGGAAACCCATAAATTTAACGATCTAGCATTGTGAGTTAAAAAGATGGAACATTGGGGTCTTGTGGTCTTGTGTAAACTCTGAAAAATGTGTAAATTTGTGCATATTTTCAAATGAGTATACACTCAAAGTTTGAGGGTATTTGTAAACTCGTGTATTTTTTTTTTTTGACTGGTCAATTTGGAAATTTTTCGAATTGGACAATCATGAAATACAAAAGATCAAAAAAAAAGTGGAATTGTAACTTTGTAAACTCACAAAAGAGAATCTAAAGCATATCATTTCAAAAATGTATTTTTGTGAGACGTTAAAAAGTCGTAGAATGGTGATAGATTCTTGAAAATGTAAAACCTAAAATTAATGCTGCAATATTTGTATATATTTGACCTCATATTGTATAAATGTCTCGTAAAATGTGGTTTTGGTCTCGAAAAATGGCCCATGTGAGTCGCCAAATTGGACTTTTTCACTATAGAAAAAATAGTTTCGAGGGAAAAAGTGATTTTCACTTTTAAGAATTCAGTTTTTCTGGAAATTGCATGGTTTTTTCGAAATTGCATGATATTTTCCTACCAATTTCGGCTTTTCTAACATAAATTTGTCTTATCTATTGCTAAAATTGTTAGTGTAGACATTTAGCGTGATAGGTGGTCTCTAGCCATTTGAAGGTTTGGTAAATGAGAAATTGGTAAGATACAAAAGTGGTAAAAAATAATATATTTCATAGATTTTGAACCTGAAAAGTGGCAAATGCATCGATTCTAAACTAGAATTTTTCAGATTGCTTGGGTGTGCATACACCGCTTTATACTTCAGGACGGGAGAAAACTATAGACGTTTTTTGAGGACTCGAAATGATCATTTTGTAAAAGTATGTGAGTTTGTGACTCGTTTATAAACTCGTGACTTTGTGAACTTATTCATTTTGTAAATTTTTAAGACGTAGGTTTGATGAAGTTCCAAAATTGTAGTTTCATTTATTTATTGATTAACTAAATTTATGACTTTGTGTATTCTATTTTCATTTGTAACTTGTGAATTTATATCATTCTTTTTTTCAGGCTCGTAAAATTGTAGTTTCATGCACAAACTCGTAAATTTGGTGATTTTCAATGCACGGACCCGTAAAATTGTATAATTCTGATGTATGGTCTCGTACAATTATTGAATTCTCATGCAACATCTCGTAAAATTGTCGATTTTCAATGCACTTTCCCGTAAAATTCTTGATTTTCAATGCACTTTCTCGTAAAATTATCGATTTGCAATGCACTTTCTCGTAAAATTATCGATTTTCAATGCACGTTCTCGTAAAATTGCCTGTGATGAGAAGTACTCGTCGGAAGAATTGGTGAAGTCGTAATCGTGGAGGATTTTGATCTCCAGGCCTTTATTCTCCCTGTCATTTGAATCCTTGTTTGGATCCTGAATAGAATGCACATTTAATTTTTTGTTCTCATTGGACTGTTCCTCCGTTTCTCCGTTTAGAGGAGACTGAGTTCTAGGGCTTTGGAAATTCAATGCACTTTCTCGTAAAATTGTTGATTTTCAATGCACTTTCTCGTAAAATTATCGATTTGCAATGCACTTTCTCGTAAAATTATCGATTTGAAATGCACTTTCTCGTAAAATTGTTGATTTTCAATGCACTTTCTCGTAAAATTGTCGATTTTCAATGCACCTTCTCGTAAAATTATCGATTTGTAATGCACCTTCTCGTAAAATTATCGATTTTCAATGCACGTTCTCGTAAAAGTGTCGATTTTCAATGCAAGGTGTCATAAAATCGCGTGAAATATAGTACGTATTCTAGGTCCTAAAGGTGTTTTTTAGATTCTTGTTACAACGTTCAGTACCATGTTTTCTATATTCATTGATGATTACTCAAAGTAACCAATCAAAACTACCTCTACAACGTTTCAAGAGTAGCCTGGGTAGGAGACTGAGTAGTAGACCGAGTAAAAATGGTTCTTGTATCTGGCAGACATTTTTTCTTCTTTTTATTTATTACATATTATTTATATTTACATATATATATCATTTTTACCTTAATTTTTTTCATTTACCTTGATCATTTTTTGTATATAACATATTTTCTATTCTTTCATATCTATATCTCTTATAAGATTTTGACATTTTTTATCCCTATACTTATCTATATATTTCCCATAATTTCCCTTAGATTACGATAACTCCTTATTTTTATTATATAGTATTAAGTATATTTTTATATCATATAAAATATATTTTTATAGTATAGAATACATCTAGTTATTTTTTTATATATCAAAGTCACAATATAAATAAATATCTCCTATTATATCTTAAATACCTTAATGGTTTTATAATATCTCCATAGGTACATCCCTATCTATGGTGGGCCTGATAGTCATTATTCAGGTCGATATAGAGGTAAATTACAACAACAGAATATTGTTAATTCAAGAAATTCATAAATTTGTGTTCTTGGAGTTTGTCGGAATTTGCTCTTGTAGTGAATGGCTGCAACCCTCGGAAGTGCGCGGCAGAGACCGGAACTCTCAGAAAGGCACATCTAACTCCAACTCCAACAATTTTCGCACTTCCAAAAAACATCCATAAAACTCGCCGGATTTCCAGTATCCTGAAATGACCACTTTTCTCTTTTAAAAGAAGAAAAAATACCCATTCACGTTGGCCCTTTTTGTGCTGAGGTATTTGGGTGTACGGGTGTCGCACCCCCAGTTCCGGGGTTTGCAACCATCTCCACGCACATAGGGGCCTGGCAACTTCACGCTAATGAACACCAAATTCATACACAAAAAACAAGCGTTTCAAACCACCCTAAACAGAGACGTTTTTAGAATCAACCATTACTTTTTCCTGGAATTTCAGCTAAAAAATCTCTTTGCATACTGGTATAGCTCCCGATTTGTTAGACCCACCATGGGTAAACACACTACCCATAGAGGTATTCTTAGAGCCTACGAATGCCAATGACTCGTCCAAGGCGTCATACCGCGCGACTTGGATCCATCCTTTCACCTTACCTCGTGACATGGCGTTTAACCGCCATGCTCCACTTCTCTGGTACTCACTGGCTAACTATATAAGTACTTGGATCCCCACCTATTGGGGATCCATCGGCGAATAAACATACAAAACAGAGTACTGGACGTAACCAGAATCTAACACGATTGTAGAAGTTTGTCAACTTGTACACTCGCAGATTTGGACAATTAGTAGTTTTGCAGTCGAGATTTTAGAGAATTTCCGGAAAACGTGTCTTGATTGATAATATGAAATATTTGAGAGGTTTTTTTTTTTTTTGGTGATTTCACGTCGGGGGTGAAATTACATTTTTTGTCCAAATTTGGTAGTTTTTGACACGTACAATTGTAAATATCGCCTCGTTTCAGAACTTTTGATTTTGTGAAATTAAAACTTTGGTCCGAATTTGGTAATATGTACCTCGTAAATCTGCATACTTTGCAGTTTTGTGCTTTTAAATCTCGTAAAATAGTAGAATTTGTCCAAAAGTGGTAATTATCCGTCGTAAAATAGGAGATCCTTCACAAATGTGTACTAAGATACTAGTAAATTCAAATTTTTATGGACTCTTTATTCGATAAATTTGAACAGAATATAGTCATTGTGACGTATTTTGTGATTTGGTGATTTTCAACATACATTTAGTCTGTACTTATATACAGGAACTTGGAACTTGTGCCTTACAAGACCAAAAACCTACATGAGTAGAGAGTCGAGTAAATACTCTTCCCTGGCCTGTAACCTGCACAGAGTGTATCATTGGTGTATATACAACACACTACGAAGCACCGTTACTCTGTACATTTTGGGTTCTTTTTGACAGTAATTGTGCATTTGTGGGCTGGCAAATTTGTAGACAAAAATAGTAGAGTCACAAATCTTCAGTCCTACTTTTTTGGCTTCATAAATTGTGGATTTTGAGACTCTGGATTTTGAGACTTTGGATTTTGAAATTGTGGACTGTGAAATGTGGGCTGAGAAATTACCAATTTTTAAGTTCATAAATTTCATGTAACAGACACCGAAAATAGCTCTCTTGGTGTCTCTCTGACCCTGCAGTCACTCATAACTTTGGCAATGTGAAGGCTCACCCCAATAGAAAACGAAGAGCTCCTCCTATTTCTAAAACCACCAAAAATATATCAACTAAGCGAGAACATACCCAGAAGTGGTACAATATCATACCAACCAATTTTAATTAGTGTACACCACGTGTGTGTACTGAAATTTGGACTGACTCCTTCACCGGGGACTGCATATAAGCACATCGCTCCATAATGTTGATGGTTTTGAAGAAAAAAAAAAAAAATCGTAAGCTCGTATAACTGCAGAAAAGTATTTTTGGTTTCTTAATTTGGAGAAAAACTTTATTGGAGGTATTCGAATTAAAACATGGTGTCATATTTGTAAATCGTGTAGCACTTGGTTTATATGCACACCACACATGTTTGAGTACCTCATTTTTGCATTTTTACATTTTTCGACCTCTGTATTTGTAAACTTTTATGATTGTGAAAATGGATGATTGTCAAATTGCATAAAGTATAGACTTGTAAATGAAGAATCAAATGAGGCAATTTCTGTTAATGATCGTTAATTCGCACTCACGAAATTGAAGGTACGTAATTTTGCGCTTATAAATTTGTGCAACTGTAGCGAGACAAAAATGTAGATATGTAATTTTTTATTTCGTAGATTTGGTATTTTTTCCGTTTATAATGTAATTAATTTGAGGGTTTTTGGAGTTGAAGACATGCCATTTCGTAGACTCACAAATGCGCGAAATGATATATTCGTGAAAGTGTAGTTTTTGAAAGCAAAATCCCGTAAAATTGTCGTTTTTAATGCACAATCTCGTAAAATTCTAAAATTTGAATGCCTATTCTCGTAAAATTGTGGTTTTTTAATGCACAATCTCGTAAAATTGTGGTTTTTAATGCACAATCTCGTAAAATTGTGGTTTTTTGAAGCACAATATCGTAAAATTGTGGTTTTTTGAAGCACAATCTCGTAAAATTCTAAAACTAAATGCCTATTCTCGTAAAATTGTGGTTTTTTAATGCACAATCTCGTAAAATTGTAGTTTCTTAATGCACAATCTCGTACAATTGTGGTTTCTTAATGCAAACTCTCGTAAAGTTGTAGTGGTTTAATGCACATTCTCGTAAAATTGTAGTTTTTTAACGCACAGTCCCGTAAAATTGTAGTTTTTTTTATGCAAACTCTCGTAAAAGTGTAGTTTTTAATGCACAGTCCCGTAAAATTGTAGTTTTTTAATGCATATTCTCATAAATTTCAATTTTTTAATACATAAAATTGTAGTTTCTGGGTTTATTGGCTCACAAAAAAATATTTTTGCAATGAAAACTGTTATAAAATTATGTATTTTGGTTCATTAAGAAAGAGTTTGCTTTGTAAACTTGCAGATTTTGTTCATAACTTTGTGAACTTGAATTTGGTGAGCTGGAAATTGGTCATTTATAATTTTAAAAAAAGTAGGTTTGAAAAGATGCAAAGTCATAATTTTTAGTGCAGTGAATTTGTAAAACATTTGTGTATTTCATGCACAATCTCGTATAATTGTAGTTTTTTAATGCATACTCTCGTAAAATTATGGTTTTTGGATGCACAATCTCGTAAAAGTGTAGTTTTTTAATGCACAATCTCGTAATATTGTAGTTTTTTAATGCATACCCTCGTAAAATTCTAGTTTTTTGAGGCTTATTGTCGTAAATTTGTAGATATTGAATGCATATACTCGTACAATTATAGTTTTTGGATGCACAATCTCGTAAATTTGAATTTTTGCAATTGGTTTTCTCGTAAAATTGTCGAAATTGAATGCATACTCTCGTAAAATTCTAGTTTTTTAATGCACAGTCTCGTAAAATTGTACATTCTTGGTGTATTGGTTTTCAAAAACATATTTTTGCAAGATAAAATGTCGTACAATTGTGTATTTTTGTCTATTTGGGAAGTTTTTGCTTTGTAAACTTTCCGATTTCGTCTGTGGTTTTGTGCAATGCAATATTATAAGCGAGAAATTGGTAATTTACAAAATGGAAAGAAAGTGGATTTGAAAATATGCACAGTCAGATTTTTTCAGTGCAGTCGTTTCTGAATCTTGGAAATGTTTGGTCTTTTTGAACTGGTAAAGTTAAATATTGGAAAGTTTCTGCATATTCCATGCAAAATCTCGTACAATTGTCGATTTATAATGCATATACTCGTATGAATATAGAATTTAAATGCAACAAGTCGTAGTAGTGTCGACTTTCAAAGTATGAACTTGTGGAATTGTAGAATTGCAATGGATAAACTCGTAAAATTGTAGTTTTTTGATGCACTATCTCGTAAAATTGTAGTTTTTTGATGCAGTATCTCGTAAATTTGTCGAATTGCAATGCATAAAGCCGTAAATTTGTCGAATTGCAATGCATAAACTCGTAAAATTGTTGAATTTCAATGCACTATCTCGTAAAATTGTCAATGTTTCGGTCATATTATCGCAAATTTGTCATATTCGTATTCAATAACTCGTAAAAATATAGATTTTCAAGGCTTGAAGTCGTAATTTTTTGATTAAGTAATGCAAACCCCAGTAAATATGTTGTTATTCAATTCCCCGGCTGGTGAAATTGTAAATTTCTTGTTTTTGGTTACTTCAAAATTCTGAATTTGTGGACTCATAAAGTTCTAGATTCATAAAATTGTATAGTTGCAAATTTGACGATTTGATTCTGTGGAGTTGTGAACATACATTTGTGCATCATTATATAATATCTGTGAAATTCTACGTTTTTGGGAACTTGTAAAGTTGTACATTTGTGAAATTTTACAATTGCAGAATTTAAAATTTTAAAATGGCAATTCTAAATTTTAAAATTGCAATTCTAAATTTTAAAATGGCAATTCTAAATTTTAAAATGGCAATTCTAAATTTTGTGCGTTCCTAATTTTGTGGTTCCAAAAACGAAAAATCGTATTTTTGTATGTTCCGAAAGAGGAAACTCGTAAAAAGTCGAATTAGAAATTGCCAAAGTTTGCATTCCAAACATGAAATCCCCAGCTAATATATTTGTCGATCTGAAGATTGATGTTAGAGTGTTAACGAGTACTTAGCATGTACGGAGTCAAGGTGCAGTATCATTCAAAGAAATCAAACTACATTTGCCAAATTGAACAACCAATTATTCATAGGGTTCGTATTTATGACTTAAAAAGTGCTAATCAAATAAACGGTTTATGTGAAGTCGGTATTAAATATTGAAAATACTAATGTTTTGAATTATTGGTTTGGTCAATTAGCTAGTGTGGACTTTCAAGCCGCTTTAAATCAGATTGACTTTAATATTACACTGGATACTATAGTTTATGTAATAGTGATACTAGTTTATGTAATAGTGATACTGTAGTTTATGTAATAGTGATACTAGTTTATGTAATAGTGTTACTATAGTGTATATAATAGGGATACTAGTTTATGTAATAGTGATACTATAGTGTATATAATAGGCATATAGTGTATATAATACGGATACTATAGTGTAGGGATACTATAGTTTCGCGCACAAGTTCGAATAGTTTTGAAAAACACTGTACTTCGTAGATGCATTGTATGCAGACCAACGAGGTCCAAGTCCCGCACCATTTGGGGCAATGCATCCTCACCATTTGGGGTAATGCATCCGCACCATTTGGGGCAATGCACCCTCACCATTTGGGGCAATGCATCCTCACCATTTGGGGCAATGCACCCTCACCATTTGGGGCAATGCATCCGCACCATTTGGGGCAATGCATCCGCACCATTTGGGGCAATGCATCCTCACCATTTGGGGCAATGCATCTTTTTGCCCAAACCTTTAACCTGGGAAACCTCTAGGGAAATGACATGAGGTGATTGAAGAAACCACCGGTTCCAGTTTGGAGGGAGGTTGCAGTCTACAAAGCGGTCCAAGACTTCGAGTTAATTCTTGGACGCGCTAGTTAATTGATTTTCATTGATATATCGATATATATACGCCTGTCACTGCTGTTGAAGAGATCAAGACTGAGATTCCGTAGACTTATTTGCCGTATTTGGCTGCATCTCTCTGTGCATTGGCAGCATGGAGTTTGCTGTTGGCCAAGTCTTGTGCAAGCCGCTCGTGGTTAGTTTTGGCATGGTTTAAGTTATTTTGGGCATTGGCCACGTGTCTTTGGGAGTTCTTGGCGTTATCGTGGAGATTGGACATTTGAGGCTTGGTTGAGGAGAGAAGGGCGAGAGAGTCTAGTGAGCTCAGGCCAACTGGAAAAATGGTGGCTTAAATAGACTGACCTTTTGTCCAGACCGTTCGATCAGACCGTTCATTTCAGGTTTGGCTAGACCGTTCATTTCAGGTTTTTTGGCCAGACCTTTCATTTCCAGATTATTCCACATTCGCCAACCCCAAATCTCAATTGGAAGACCGCCTTAAACCAATGCAAGCATAGACAATGGCTGGGAATGACCTGTTGTTTCTGCCAATGACAATGTAGTTAATGGTTTAATCGACTCATAGTATATTGCCACTGAAACCTATTCCACCCCAGTCTTCAGTCTAGCCACCTTCAGTCTAGCCACCTTCAGTCTAGTCACCTTCAGTCTAGTCCATCTTCGATCTCTCCAGACTCCACCTAACGAAACCTTATTCTTATTGACGTCTTTTCCCGATCTGCCTCATTGGCATATTGACTCATTTGAGCTTGCTGAATCAATTGGAATGTTGAGGTGACTGCGCAGAGGCTCACTTCTGGCAACGGAAGGATTAGGCGAACCCCTAAATTCCATCCCTTGTATTCTCCGTATTTGGTCAATATACCCCGAAAATGGATCATAGAAATAACATCACCGAAAATAGTTCACCGTAAATGACACCGTAAATGGACCGAAAATAGTCGCCGAAAATGGACTAAAAATAGTCGCCGCATATAGTCACCGTAAATTTACCAAACAATAGACCAGCTTATTTCTTTCCTCATATAGTTCACTTGGAATTCTCAGGGCGTCCACTGGGCCATGTCTCGTTGAAGTGGTCGCCTAATTGGTTCTGAAACTCCTTGTACAACTTCTCGTCGCCACCGTTACTCTTCACATCGCTATAGTTCTTCAATGCAGACATCAACTCGTCCACAGTGGAAACTCCCAATACCACGGAGTAGCGGCGGTCCCACTTCAAGAGCCCATTCTCCTCCTTTTCATCCGAGAACAATGAGTGGCGCAACGCATACCTGGTGGCCAATTCCGCAAGTTCCACACCATCATCCTTGAACTTTTGAGCCACCGAGTCCACCTTTTCCCGGAGCTTATCGTCGGCAGGATGAAAATCGTGGGTCTTCCCCGACCGGAGCAACGACATGCTGAGAATCGAGCCGTTCATCAACTTACGTACCCCAGCATCCCGGAAAAACTGGTCTCCAATCTCAAACAACCGCGTGTTCTGGAGGCACCCGTGGCAGTAGGAGAGAATCACGTCCAAAGGGCCGATATCGGAGAAATACTGGTCATTACACTTCTTGGCCACGCGCAAGAGGAAGTCCACAGGGTAGCCGGAAATACCAAAGTTGCGGATGATCCCTTCATCTTTCAATTGCCGCAACTCCTTGAGAGCCTCATACACATCTTCTTCCTTGACAAACTCCACGTCGTGCATATACACCACGTCCAAGTACGAAGCATGGAGTCTTTGTATTGACCGCACCACGGATTTCCGCACCCACGACCGCGAGTAGTCAAACTTGTCTTCCGCTATACGGCCCGCCTTGGTACATATGAAATACCGTTCGCGTGGCCACTCCTTGCTGATCTGCTGAAGGGCTTGGCCAATCAATACTTCGGATTGGCCGTAGTAGGGCGACGTGTCCAACGCAATGAGGCCTTTTTTGAACGCAAGGCTGAGGATTTCCTTAATGGGAAGCGATTCGGGGTCTTCTGTGTACTGAGTGTTGAACACGGCGCCGCCGATCATGAGAGGGGGGAGTTGCTCAAGGGAATAGGGGGGCTGATGGGGCTGCACAAAGTCTTGATCGGCCATATTGATTTTTGTTTGGTTGGGTTGTGGTTCAGGTTTTAATTAATGAATTGATTCACGGTTTCAATTGAGTTCCAGATGTTTCAGGTGTTTCAGGTGATTCAGGTGTTTCAGGTGATTCAGGTGATTCAGGTGATTCAGGTGATTCAGGTGATTCAGGTGATTCAGGTGTTTCAGGTGTTTCAGGTGTTCCAGGTGTTTCAACTGTTTCAACTGTGTATCGATTGTGTTTCAGATGTTTCAGATGTTTCAGGTGTTTCAGGTGTTTCAACTGTTTCAACTGTGTTTCGATTGTGTTTCAGGTGCTTCAGGTGTTTCAACTGTTTCAGATGCTTCAAATGTTCTGGCCAATTCTCCTGGATCTACTGCTTCTCTGCTCAATTTTGTCGACTCAATTGTGTTAGTTATAATGGAGAACGAGGATCAGTGTTGCTTTATAAATGATGGCGGCGCGCGATCCGAGTGTGCACAATGGAGTCCGCACCCGTGCCCCAGCTCCGTCTACGTCACATTGCTTCTAACGGCCACAAAAAAATAGCAATTTAGGTGAATTGCTATTTGGAAACACAGGAAAAGCCTCTGTTTGTATACAGGAATCCGGCATGCAGACCTCCGGGACACAGACATCAGTGGTTTAGACATTTGATGCAGAGTTGGTACACCTTTGATGTCAGTCTGTATACACTCCTCCATACTGGGCCAAACTAACACACTATTAAGGGAACCAGTACATCACCAGGTAGAATAAATCGGAAATGGAATGTGATGATTCAGACGATCCTGACCAGATCATCTAGAGACATTTCTTAAAATCGGTAAGTTATATGCAGTATTAAGTGTCGCAATTTGCAGGACGGGTCACCTGACTAACTATACGCTGCATATCGGCCAACCTAGTCTAGTGAAAAAGAAGTGCACACTACTTTATACTTGCTATCGTAAGTACTCATGCCTATATACACTCCGATCCAATCATATATACACTCCAATCCAATCATATCTATACACTCCTATATACACTCCAATCCAATCATATCTACACTCCTATATACACTCCAATCCAATCATATCTACATTGTGGGTTTTGTAAGCACTTTTAATAGCTAATTAAGTACTGCATTCGTTAAGATTTTCCATATACAATTTTGGTGGAGGATGAAACGACCTGACTCAATAGGTCGGAATTGGATAGAAGCCCTGGAGTTACTACCACTACTACTACCACTACTACTACCACAACTATATACCAGTATATAGACTATTATACCAGTACAAAGTTGTAGTATGTAAATACTCTACTGCTTGTCAATCATCCATCCACCAACCTTACTTCTCTGATAGTCACTTGATGGTACCATAATCGGGGTTATAGACACCTTTGAATGACTCACCATTCTTGGAAAACTCCTTATTTGGGAAGAATCACTAGGCTTCATAAACACTGATCGACCAGTGGAAAATGACTAGTGGAAAATGACTAGAGGAGAATTACCAGTGGAGAATGACCAGTGGAGAATGACTAGTGAAAAATGACCAGTGGAGAATGACTAGTGGAGAATGACCAGTGAAAAATGACCAGTGTAAAATGACTAGTGGAAAGTGACCAGTGGAAAATGACCAGTGTAAAATGACTAGTGGAAAATGACTAGTGGAAAATGACCAGTGGAGAATGACCAGTGGAAAATGACCAGTGAAAAATGACCAGTGGACGATGACCAGTGGAAAATGACCAGTGGGAAATGACTAGTGGAAAATGACTAGTGGAAAATGACTAGTGAAAA